>PVKZ01000111.1:1079568-1289237 GCA_004027375.1 Macroglossus sobrinus
GGGGGGTCCAAGCTATATGGAAAGGTCCATAAGGAGAAGAGAGGCTCCCAGCCAATAGCTCCAGCTGAGCTCAGTGGAGCTTCTAGATCAGGGGTCAGCAAATTAAAGCTCACTGCCAGAATATGTACAATTCATGAATGCAGGGTATTTTATATTTTCAAAGAGTCATAAAACAACAACAAATAACATATGACAGAGACTTATGCGGCCTACAAAACCTGGATTATTTACTATCTGATTCTTCGTACAAAAAAATTTGCTAATATCAACTCTAAGTGACTATAACTGCCCAAGTGTCCGAACCAACACAATGTAAAGAACTGCCTAGACAACCCTCAGAGTAGTGAGATACAATGAACTGATATTTTGACCCATTAAGTTTTGAGCTGGGGAGCTCAAAATACTTTAAGTATTGGGAAGCAATATGCCTCTTTCAATTCTTTAATAGTTGTATAGTTTCAACCTTATCAGCGTGTCACTATTTTTAAAATGAGTACTAAGTATATTCTTATTAGGAGACATTCAGATTTTTTTTCTATTGCCAATGATATGTAAGTGTATATTCTTTGATATATCCTCACATACTGAACCAAATAAATCCAGAAGATAAAGTGCCGGAAACTAAACTTCTCATAGAGTATAAAAATAAAAACTTTTGCTTAATAAACACTGAAAAACCATCCACCCACCTCAGAAGAATTCCTATTTCCTTAGACAACTGTCAGTACATAGACCTAATCATTTGTTTAACCTTCTACAAGTCCCGGAAGCGAGATACATCATTGTTTTAGGAGTAGTGTTGATCTTTTATATGTTTATTGACTTTGTTTCTTTTTCTGTGAACTATTTTCGTATCAACTGTCTGCTTCTATAAAGTTGCTGGGGTTTATTTACTGATTTACAAAAGGTATATCAGTATTCTATATTGAGAGTTTGCCCTTTGTAACGTGTTACAAATAATTTTCCTCAGTTTTTCAGCTGTGGAAATTTTGAATAAAAGTAGCTCCAGTATTTATTTACCCAAGATAGATCTTTTAAAATGTTCATCCTCTCATCTCCAATTAATTTATAACTATGTACTTTTCTGAATGTTAAAAAAACTAGGTTTTCACACTTTGTGAACACTATTATGATTCCAATCTAATCATTATCTTATTATAGACAAACAATTAGAGGCCTAATTTTCTTAAGGTCAGCAGCCAAGGAAGCACTAAAAACTGCATAAACTATTTAAGTGCCCGATTTGCATTCAGAGTCCTACATCCATCTTTGCAACCTGTTAGCCACGTGGTTTTGTCCACGTGTATTCCCTGCTTGAGCCACAGTTTCTACATGTAGAAAAATGGAATAACCATCCCTACCTCAAAATATTTTCTCCAGATTGAAATGACATGGAAAAAGCAAACGGCATGTGTCTGGCATTTAATAAGTGTTCCATGACACATGCCCAGTGACATCTGCTCTATTTCCCTTTTTTCTACTAAATCTTAGAATCAGATAAGAAATTATGACACCTCTTATGCCCAAAGGAGCCAGCACGTCTATTTGCCTCACAGCACAGAAGAGGAAATAACTGCTAAAATGTCTCGCACCTTCTCATAATCCCAGGCAGACAAATAGGCTCTTTATTTACACTGGAACTGCGCTGTCGGATCCAGCTGTTGTCATTGTGAAGGGATGTTCTCTTCCTCATTTCTTGAAGAATTTGTTGTCTCTCCAACTCTGCTTCTGATGGGACTTGTTCCTTCTTGGAGCTCCTCTGTGATGAGCTACTGCTCCCAACTCGGTCTAAATATTTACTGCTTCCTAAATTAAAAACACATCAAAAGCTGCAGGATCAGCACATTAAAAATAACAACAACAAGAAAAAAAAACAGATAGTAGATAAATCTCCAAATACAGTGTAGCACATATGCTACCATCAATTCTCCATGAGACTGCTGCCTGGGAACATAAAATAACAGTCTTATTCCTGGAAATTCCAATTCCACAGCCAGAGGCATACCACAGAGCACACTCAGGAAAACTGAGGCGGCTGCCTAAAAAGGAAACAACCAGCATTGATTTCAACAATATTAAGTTACAAAATGCTCATCCAGAAATAGTTTCTCTTCCATTTCTCCCTTCCTTCTTTCCTAAATTAAATCAATCAAGCTCAGTTTCATTGAATGCTTACTGTGACAAGTATGCAAGGAAACGTCAAGTTCTACTCTTTCAAAAAACTTAGAATCTCCCTGGAGAGAGAGCAAAGACATAAATGCATGCACCTCTAGATGACATGACCCAAGTCTCTGTGGTATAAGTCACAGAATAAGTCATGACCAAATTGTAGGAATGAGAGCATATTCAATCACGAAAATGGCTTTTTTGAAAATAAAAAATAGCCAAGTAATCCAAATGACAACCAAGGAATGTTATCAGACTTGTTTTTAAGAAACTGACAAAGCTATAATTTGGATGTTGAATTTATGAATGACAACAATTTATGAATTGCATAAAACATTCATAACTTTAGAGCAACCTCCCCACCTTAATTTGGATTAGGAAATTTCACGTAAAGATTTGTTTTCTTTTGCTCTCCAGATTCACTGCTATTATAATTCTTTCATTTTCCAGTAAGCAATGAACAAGGACACCAAAACACAAATATATGTTTATATTTGTGCATACACATAGCTTATCAATTTGGTCATATTTTAAATAAAACATTTTCTATTTTAAAAGTACTGTATTGACATAACAAAGCTTTTCAATAAAATATTTGATAACTTTCACCACCTGCTATCTAGTTAGTAAAGGGGAGAAGATATACATACAAAAAAATAACCAGATTAATACGCAAGCCACAAATATTAACAAGACTATTTCAGAGAATCACACTTGCCATGTGTTTAAGATTAGAAGAGACTTATCACTGCAAATGAAAAATGTTTCATGGCAGATGGAAGTATTTAAATCTTAATTTTAATGATAGTTAGGGGCAAATTCAGGGGAGAAGAAACCAGAAATCCAAACAGGTAAGACCAGAGGAACCAGAGCAAAACGCATGTAATAAGTTGGGAACTGAGAGAGAGAACAATTTGGTTATAGTTGAGGTTTCCCAATGGGAAAAACAGCAAAAAAGGCTGGAAAGTTAAACAAGGACCAGATCATGGAAGATTCCATGTATTAAACAAAAGTGATAAATCACCTACCATTCAAACCTGTAGATGTGTTGTTGTTTGGCTCATGAGGGTTTAAAAAAATTTTTTAATTCCTTATTAGCATTTAAAAGATAACATGAAAGTCCAGATTTTTTTTATTACTTTTTCTTTTTTTTTAAATGACAGAAATGGTTTGTAATCCCATATTTTCATTCTCCCACATGGGAGTAACAGGCTGGAGCTGAGGAGTGTGGCTGTCCGCTTAGACAAATGTGCCCACCAAGTTCACCTCATTTCTTACCTGAACCTTCATTCATCGATGTAACTGACTAAAACCCTGCTAATGCAAGGCCTGGTATACAAACTCTGCTTAAAATGGTTGCATTTTGCTTAGCATTTTTTTTCTTAGTTATAGAACTTCAGTTACATGTAGTCCTAGAAATGTACTTTATACTAACAATAACAGGTTCCAAACTGTTTTTGCCCAATTAATGAAATCATTTTCATTTTGGGCATTTTGGCATCTTGTCATTTAAATGTACAATTTCAAGTATATGTACAATTTTTAAGGCCCCTGTTATTCTGCAGAAAACTTTTCTGTATCATTTCTTTGACTTCTAGACAAAATTTACTATACAAAATTGTATCAGGATCACTTTGCAAAGTTTTCACATATTTCATTAGCTATTTAAAAACAATTTTAATCTCCCAGTACTCCCTCCATTATAAAGCCAAAATAAACACAAGCTAGTTTTGTTTTTATACATGAATGCTAAAAATATTCAGTATTTTGATTATGGAATCTTAATGAACCTGAAATATCTTGACCTTAAAAATACTGATCATAGTGTATGATAGCATAAATAAGCAACTATGCTAAAGAATTTTGAAAAAACTTCACGCTTACCATTTTTATTTGTGGGGTAATCATCCAGCTCAGTAGTGGATCTGGATTTATTCCTAAAACACAGAACACAATATATTACATATGTCTCATTAAGAACATCCTTTTTATATTTATGAAGTAAGAACACCAAAAAGGTTATTTTTTTTAAGTTGATTTATTTCCTATGTCTGTTGAGAGCCATATTTACTTTTATACTGAGGAGTTTTTCATGTTGCATAAACTAGCAGAAAATAGTGACATCTCCAGAAGAGAGGAGAGCTTGCTGCTACAAATACATAAACATGTGAAAATCCTTTCCATTTTGTATAAAGGTTAAGCCTATGATTTGACCAATTTGTGTCCTTTGACTCATTTCTAGATCTCAATCTTACTGTACAAAGTATTTATTTGTCATCAGGTTATCTTAAATCAGACTGTACCACTTCCTTCATTCTGCCTGAGGGACAAGAGGGCATTAGGGTACTACTTTGAAATAGTAACTAGCATTCCAAAATGGTACCAGAGTATACTGGCATAGGCAATTTCTGATATTTCCCAACTTTGTAATGGCAAAATATAGGTCTGTATAGCAACACACGTTGATCTCATTCTCATTTTACAAGGCACAATAACTTCAAATAATGGTAATAAAAATGAGTAATAATGTATGTTATCATATACATACATGTATCACATATGTACAAGCATATAACACATACATGTGTATGTATACACTAAAGCATAATAATGTATAATACATAATAATATATCACAACTGTTAGCAACACTCATGAATAGTTTCATTTCTATTTAGACAGATGACAATACTTTATTACAAGATGTCTAGACGTACTCATTAATGCCTCCAAGGCATGCTGTATCACAAGTGCCTAGAAGTATTTCATATTTTTCAGGATTCCTTAAGTTTTCTCTCTCTTTAATCTGATTATTTTCTCAAAGTAATGAGCTACACAAAAGTTATTTAAATATATAAACAAATCCATAGCTTTAAAAAAGATGCACATTTTAATAAACCAGTTCCCCAGAAACATTCATTACAAATAAGGTCATCCATCACTAGAAATTTTTTCTAGCTAATGTCAGCCCATTAATACTTATATATTCCTTTTCTTTTCTCTGTCTACTTTGAGCCCTATTCAGTCACCCTAATTGCCTATACAAGTATTTTTTTTATCGCAAAGGCAAACTTCCTAAAAAAAAATTTCAGCTCTGAAAACACAAATTGTCATATACTACGTATTTGTAGACATATTCCGTTTAGAAGTCTTCAGTGATTTCAAAAGTGCAAAGCATTTAAAAAATTACTTAAAAACATTAAATTTAATGCTTTAGGAAATTTTAAGATATATATATATACTTAAAAGATATATGCATATATTTAAAAGATATATATATATTTATATATAAGGTATATATATCTTAAAATTTAAGATGTGTGTGTGTGTGTGTATACACATACAGATATCTGAAATCCTATCTTCATTCCCGCAAATTGACCAATTGACCAGTAGTTCTAATCAAACTAAGAGAAAAGCCACAATTCTCATTTCAAATGTCCACATATAGATTCATTTTGAGTAAGCTTATGTCATTGTTTATACCTTTTTCTTTTTAAAAAAAAGGTTAAGGTAGTGTGCAAAAAATGAACAGTTCTTCCTATGTCCATGTCCCTTTAATTATGGCTCCTCCCATAGAGAAGTAGAGTTTTTCTACTCTCTGTGAACTTGACCTGGACAAGTTTACTTTAGATAACAGAGTATGACAGAAGCAATGATGTGCCGGTTCAGAGCCGAGACTGTAAGCGGCCCTGCGTGCTTCCTCTCTTTAATGCTTTCTCGTTTCCCTGCCCAGCCACCATGTACTTAAGGCTGCACTGGTTTGCTGAATGTTGAAAGGCACATGGCCCTGTTGCTCGTATTGCCCCAGCTGACAGCCAGCCAGCCAACAACCAAAAGCAGATCTGTCTAGTAAGATGATAGTAGATGCATGATGGGCCCAATCAACTAAAAACTGCCAACTAAGTTCAGCCCAAAATGCTAACTCATAAAATTATAAGCTTAAGTTACTAAGCTAAGAGGTAGTTTTGAAGATCAAGCAGCAAGATCTCTCTGCACGCCAGAAAAGACCAAGAGCTGCAGTAGTTGTGCAAAACATCTAGGCAAACCTTCAAAAATTCATTTGAAGCCAATTACTCCAACCAAATCACAATTAAATGTTCTACTCACCTGTCACTAGAATGCAGCCCTGAAGATTCTTCTTCTCTCTTTGGTATGTCATAGGGATCAACAGGCCTAAAAGATGGGAAAAGTTTATGGTCAAAATAAAATACTTTAATTTCTTCCTTGAGTTTAGGAAATGAATAACAAAATGATGTTATTCTAGCATCTTTATGAGAATGGTCTCTGAATTGAAAACTAAACATACAGAAGTACTTCAATTGATCACTGCAGAAAACAGACCTACTACTACAAACAGACCTTTGCAGTTCATTCATTCCACAAATACATGTTGTGTGCCTGCTATGTCCCAGTGCTGTTCTAGGGCTGGGCTAATGAAACAAAAACTTATTGGCCTCATAAAACTCATATTTTAGTGGGGCAGGCAGGCCAACAGACAAGCAAATAAATGCATAATATAGAGCAGGGAAAGGCACATGGAAAGAAAGGATAGAGAAGAAGCATGTATTTTAGACGAGGTATTCTGGAAAAGTTGGGGTGAGATTTGAGTAGAGACATTTAAAACATGTGTAGGACAACATGTGAGAGAAGATTCCTCCAGTCACAGGGACTGGAAAATACACAAGTCCAGAGGTAGAATATGTTAGGCATTTTCAAGAAATGAAAAGGAGGCCAGCAAGGCTGTAACAGACCAGGTGAGGGCAAGTTGTAGGAAGCTCTTTAGACCGAAGGGCAAAGACAGCTGATACCAGCCTTCTAAGGCCATGGCAAGGACTTCAGATGGTTCTCTAATGGGAGGAGAAGCCATCTGGAGAAACTGAGCAGGGGATAAGGTAACCGGATCGGATTTACAGTGTAAAGTGTCCACGTGTCTACTTGTGTTCCCTTGTGAATTCGATGGTAGGGAGCAAGAAAACCAATTCGGTGCCTTTGAAGTGGGGAATGCATTCAGCTAAGCCAAGCCAACTGAAAAGTCACATGTGCCCTTAGGTCATAGGGACAGACCTTCTATACTGGTATATTTTGACTGACGTTTCCCTCTCTCTCTCTGTCTGGCGCTTCTGTTCCTCTGCTCGGCGCTTCTGTTCCTCTGCTCGGCACCTCTGCTCCTCGGCCTCCGCCTGCCGCCGCTTCTGCTCCTGTTCCTCCCGGTTCTGCTGCTCCTTCAGTTCTCTCTCTTTCTGAAGAGTGAGCTGTTCCTGCAGCTTCTCCCTTTGGTCCTCATTCATGCCTCCCTCTTGCTGCTGTCTCCTCTCCTCTCCTCCCGCTTGGGTTCCTTCCTTGTCAGAAAACTTGGACCCTTCAGCACAAGTGGCTTGCAAGGTGGCAACGGCAGGCTCTCGTGTGGTCACAGAAATGCTGTTGGAGCTCAAGACCATAAGTTCCTACATGACAAGGGAGAAAAGAAACCCATCTAAATCTGTGTATTTCTATAATTTTATAAAGATAATTCTATATTCGATTGCAGACAATATTTATTGTAGTTAGCCCAGGATTCTGCTTGAAATGACGTTTTATCACTAATGAAGCCATGCATGGGTGACAGAGATGTCACTTAAAAGAATAGAATGCACTTAATGTCTGTTGATAGAATTATTTAATGATATAGTAAAGAAGGAGACATTTATAGGAGAAATGTTGAAACATTAAAGCAAAATTCTAACAAATCAGAGCTCATAGTATTTTTCAAAGAACTACTACATAAGTGATTGTGTGGCAAATGCCAAGTTAAATGTATCTTCTTCCATTTTTCAGCTGATTTCACCAATAAGATAGAGAAGGAAGAACACGCTATGTTCCAAATATTACCTCATTCAAGTATTTGGAATTCTCTCTCTCAGCCTCTTGCTTAGCCTTTTGCCACTCTTCTCTTAGTTTCTCCTGCTCACGTTGATATTTTTCCTATAAGATAGCATATTAATTAATTAGTTAATTAATAGGTTAATGTTAATCTTTTTCACTAGCATTTTTGCTAGCCCCACCTTTCACTTCAATCTTTAAAGAGCGTGATATTATTTTAACCAATCACAGTGTGGTCTCTAAAGTAGAAAATAGTGTATACTGATTTAAATTGTGTGTCTATCCTGGGAAAGGATAGAGGGGAAAGAGAGTGGAGGGAGGATGAAGAGGGTAAAGGGTGTCAATTAAACGGTGATGGAAGGAAATTTGACTTTGGGTGGTGAACACACAATGCAATATACAGATGGTATATTATAGAATTGTACACTTGAGACGTATAAAATATTATTAACCAAGATCACTCCAATAAATTTAATTAAAAAGTAGTGCACAGAAAAAAAAAAACTACACTGCCTCACAGACTCTAAAACTATACACAGGGGTTCATAATGATTTTTAAAGAATGATGGAAAGCTCTAAAATAAAAAAAGTAATTGTTTAATTTTAATACAAAATTATTTTTAATACAAAAATATTTGCATTTTAATACAAAATGTGCTACCTATCAAAAGATTTGTTAATTATGAGATTATTTGAATTTAAAATTTTTAAAATTTGCTTCTCAATACTGCTTGACACTGACTAGGAAAAAGCAATTCAAGCAAGCATACTTCCTCTTGGTCTATATTATTCTGCTCTACCTGCAACAGGCGATCCTGCTCCTTCTGCCACCTCTCCTGCCGCTTTCGCTCCTCCTCTTGGTCCCACGCCCACCGACTTGGGGCACTGATAGTTGGAACTGGAAGCTAATCAATTATAAGAGAAGCAGTCCAAACAAAGAACATGTTACTTCATTAAGTCATCTACCAAAGCACTTCTGCATACATAAATTATTCATATCACTTTTGCCTAAGCTGTACCAAAGAACAGTTAACTTTATATTTCAAAATGGATCTTTGGAACTGGGAAAGATTGGATCACCTTATTTATTCCAAAGGTAAATGAATACTACTTACATCAGGAACCACAGAGTCAGAGCTTCCTGTATGGCAGCACGTGGGCAAAGAGGAAAAAAAATACAACATAAGTATTTTCATTTCTATGAAATAATTCTTCAGAAAGTTTTATCACTAGCTGTTTCTATGCCAGTATACTAAGTGACATCATTTTTTTTAAACAGCAAGAGTAAATCCTTTTTCTTCTTTAGTTTCACCTGTTTGTTATTTATCTTTCAAACTCAGTCAGTAAAACAGAAAAAAGAAAAAAAAAAGATCAATGATGGATGCCAAGGATACACCATAGTTCTAGTACTAGAGCTAAATCAATGGTATATTCCTGAATAGGTTAGAGAGTTTTTCTATTAACATATCTGGTAATATCTCATAGTTTGGCCTAGTTAAAAAAATTCAAATGTTATAATATCTACTAAGTCCAATTTCTTACTTGCCGCCATTCAATTACAATGTTACCACTATAAGTCATATTTTTCAGGTCTTTTTGATGATGAGCTATTTTTCTTAAATAAGGCACCACAATAAACATGTGCAAGAAACATTTCCTTTTCCTATTCTATTATTTGAACCACAAATATTCAAACTTGAAGTGTGTGACATAGTTATTTCTTTTTTTTTTTAAGTGTTATTCTTATGGGCATAATGTTATTCTTTTTATACTTAGTGGGATCTACATAAGTGTATGTGTCTGTATGTAGTGCAATGATTATAATGAATAAGCACATTTCATAAAATACACTACCATACAGTATTTTTTAAAATTTCTGACACCTCAGCTCTCAAATTATTCACTTACATAATTATATTTTTAAGAAAAAAGCTTTAAGACTTAGGAAAATATTCTTTTCTAAAATATCCTGTTAAAGAAAAGTGAGTAAAAATCAGAAGAAAGAAAGAAAAGGAATTGCTTTATATTAGCCAATCTGAGCTAAGAGTATCATATTGTATCAATTAAATTACCATAGAAAAACAGGAGTTTAACAAAAAATATCAAAAACACTAAGGATACTGACACAAATAGATCTTGCACATGCATAGTTGGTAAACTATTTCTATTTGTGGTCAAGAGAGACCTTAATTAACCAAAGGTAGATTAGTAGGAGATTACACAAAATACACAAGTCCGGTAAATATCATATTAAAAGGCAAGTTTGTAAATGTTTAATAATCTTAAAAGTAAGAAACAATCACATTTTAGACACCAACAGCACACTGTCCATGAAATGTGCCATTGCATCTCAAATGTTGGATATTACTTTTAAGTTCTTGATAGCGAAACACACAGCTCGAACTCCATTTGTGAGACAGAGCGTTAGGCAAACGTGAAAGGGAAGGGAATGCCACATGCAACAGGACTCGTGAGGCAGCGCAGCCCAACTACACCAACACGGAGAATCTCAAAATGCACTTGTTTGCAGACAGAACCAAAATTTATTTACTTTTAATTTACTTCGAAGTCAACAGAGCTGTTCTATTAACACTCCAAAGCCACCATCCCAATAGCAGTAAACAACTCTGCTTTGTTATTAAGAGCATGTTTCATTACTAAAAAGTGGAGGTTTTAAAAAAGCCAATTATATGTTGGTGTAATCTAATATTATGCAATTGGTAGGAAGCAGTAAGGCTTAAATGAAATATCTCATTTCTTACTGTCACCCAGTGGTGAAGGGGGAGGGAGTGTGTATTTAAGAGCACCTTAATTTTTTAGTTTAAAAAAAAAAAAAACTTCAGAAGAACAAAGGACACGCAAAGACCCATTACCACAGAGGTAGACCCATGAACTGTAAGAAAAGCCTGATGACCCTAGGGAAAGAATGGAAATGGGTTATGTCGCTTGGTCATAATGACAGCCAAATTGAAGAGGCTTAGTGCCCAGCGCCACAGACTATCAGGAAAGAGTGGAGAGTGGGAACAATTCCATGAAAGTGCATGAATTGTTAGCTTGGTGGTTTACCTTGTTCAAAAAATTGTGATCGCCTTTTTAAGTTTTTCAAAGAAATAGGTTCAGATGCTAGTTGAAAAATACAAAAAAAAAAAAAAATCAATACCATGTCATTCATTTTAATTTCTCACCACTGGAAAACTAAAAGATACTTGATATAGCTTTCTAATCTACAGCAATATTATTTTTTTTAATGACAAAACTGATAGCCATAAGAAGATATGGATTATTTCAATGCACAGACACACATGGTTTTAGTAGTCTATACTATGTACAAATTAGTAAAAGGAACTAATATTTTGATTAATCAATTTTAGCGGATAAGCATCCTAGTTTCACGGAAGTACCAGCTTCTGTGCTGGATCACACAGCTTTAGGAAAATGGAAATTAAAACTTTTTGCTTAGGTCAATCAAAAATCTCTTCTAGTACAAGAAAAACTGTTTGTAACTAAGAGTTTTCACAACATAGATGAGTAAAAAAGAACCTGAAAAGTAATGGGGAGGAAGACAGAAAAATAAATATTACCCAGAGAAAGATAAAATTTTTTTAAATGCTAAAATTAAACCATTTTTCTAACTAGAATATTTTGCCTGAGTTTTTAAGATCTTATAGCCACTCATTTTTAAGTAAAACAAAAGTAGTTCAACCAGATAAGAATAAAAAGAAAACATTTTCACTTCTACAGATCTGTTGCAAGATTATGGCAAATGATAATTATACTTCAGTTTATTCATAAAATGTTAAGTGCAATTATTACTTGATACAAGTTGTTTACTTATATAAACAAAACCCTCAAATGACAGGGCCTTCATATTGTCCCATAGTTACTAATGAGTTAAATGTCTTATAGGTTTGCTTTGCCTGAGTCACTGGCAGAACAGGACCCGGATGTCTTAGATTTAATATCATGAAGAAAAATAAGTCACATTGCTTTCAAAACTCCTTTGAATAAGATTGTAATATCAAACAAAATGTAGTCACTTCTAATGATCAGAATTAACTACAAAGATAAATAATCAAAGAAGAGAAAGAAATTTATAAACTTCGTTTGGCTTTGATATAATGTACTATGAATTGGCAAATGCAGATTCAAAGCCACCAAACTGCTATGAAAACCCAGCCCGGTTCCTGGCAGTCTAGTTTCATGGTAAAAGAAGTTTCATCTTCTTTGGGTCTCTTTCTGCGCCTGTGTGGACCAGATCTTTATTTATTTTGTATGCCAAAAGAATAGCACACAGCATGTGGTAGCTAAATTATTTACAGACAACAGAAGGAGGAAGACAGTGATAACTCCGTAAAGCAAAATTTACTTAGATACTAGCCTACTTTTTCACTACAAATGGGTACCTCTGCTAACAACTGTGATTGCCATTGACACTGCCCTATTAATACTAGCTGCCTCCACGCTTGTCCCTTTCACAACAATAAAGAGAGAAAGGAAACTTCACTCATCATTTTGTATTTAGCTAAGATTCCCTTTGGCAGTATACCGTAGCAAGACGGCTGATGGCCTCCGGAAAACCAGTCTTTCTTATTTGGCTCAGGCACACAGGCACTCAAAGCTCCTGGACATGCTGCCAAAGCTTTGTTTGCAGTTCCTGAACTGTTCCCCACTGGAACTTAGCACCCTTCCACCTGGCTGCAATTGGATCTGCGTGCTAACCTTTTAGTTTCAACTTGCAATGGATCCGTTTTTCTTTTGCAGATATTAATTTTTATAGCAGAACTTGAGTGCTATCACTTTTCTTATACTATAAATGTTATTTATAATGGTGATGTTTACCTTTTAGTTCAAAAGTATTGCTTTCATCACGAATTCCATTTATTTCCTTGGATTCAGCATTCTGGAGAGGATAAAAATTCCAGTTAAAAACATTCTCTCCAACTGGACTTTGGGCTTATATAATGCATTTCCTGTTAATGAAAATGTCTTAGTAATGAGTTTCGGAAGATAGTAATGTATTTCTTATAACCTTTTACATGTAATAGAAACCTGTCTCATTAGTCTTTAATATTTGTGGTAGAATTAATGACTAGCTGCAAGTATGGATGGCTTTAAGTTCAATCGGTCATTAATTTTCCAAGAAATATGAAAGAAGAAATAATCATTAGTCCATTTGGTTTATATTTATGAGTAAGCAACATAGTTATACAAGATTCTCTAACATTTATTCTTGTCTTACACAATGTAGCAGGATCTCTTTATTAGAGAAAAGGGAATATTTTAGGATTACAACAATATATAACTAAAGGAGTCAATATGAACATTTATTTGAAAATTTAAGTATTGCTTTGATCCTTAGAAAAATTTCTACATTATAATTATTTTAATCAATTAATGGAGCTGAGTATCTCTTAATCACATATGTAAGTCTATCCATCAAATTCACCTATGCAAGGACTGATAATGCTTCATGAGGTTTTAAATTGCACACAATTGCTATACTTAATTTACCAGTAAAGACTAAAGAAAGCATAAAAAGTCACAGTTTACAATTTTATGTAATCACTACTTCACATTCACAAAAATCTGAGAGGTGGGTATAATGATGAAAGATTGGTAAGAAATACCTGTAAAACGCCAGCACGGGATCTTTTGATTTTACCATTATATAACTCATTATTACTCCAATTATTAAATGAGTAATGCCTATGATTTTCAAAAATACATTTTACCCTCATTACTATAAATTATTTATTTATTTGTTTTTAAGTAGCATCAAAATTGTTAAAACAAAATACATTTCTCTACCCTTGACATACACTTCCTACAGTTGCTTTGCTCTAAACAAATACTCATACTCCTCAAAATACTTACAGAATTCTGAAGGCTTTCAGAGAAATCAGTTGTTATTGATAGATTTGAAGATCTGTCTGAGTTGTAAATTCCAGAAGTTGCATCAATCCACTTTGTTTCAGGGGAACCTATAATTTTGGTAGCCATACTGGTGAGATTGAGGGTTTTATGCCGTATAAATGGCAGGGAAGGCTGGTCTTTGCCCCAATCTGATTGGCACACGAAGATCAAGAAATGAGTACACATAAATGTTGAAGTGGAAAGAACAAAGTTACCGAATGAACATATACAAAATGCACATACATAAAACAGACAAACAAATCAGGTAGTGTGTAAAAGAAATGAAAAGTTTCAGGCTTTTGCCAACAGATCACCTTCCGGAAACACGGGGGTTAGATTATGTTAATAATGAAAAGACTAGCAAATTTGCTGAATCTTTCTGTAAACCAGGACTGCATATTATAATTTGATATTGTAAATTAGTAGGTCTGGGGAGGCTTAATGCGCTTCCCCATCTAACCTCTATAAATAAGAAACACAATAATGGAATGTAGAAAATTTCTTGAGAATGAACATGAACATGACCATGTTTTCTCTTACACCAGTTAGTTATGGTGCTGTAGAAAAAGTCCAATCATAGTGTAATTCTTAATACTCAACATTATTATATGACTACCTAATGCAGATATAATTACAATAGCCTTCAAAAAAAGGGGGGGGGGAGTAAGAGATACATTTGAATTAAAGAAAAAAACCACAATAGTCTTCAGTTGATATTTGCATCCAAAGTCAGTTCAGTCAATAAACAATGTAGAATTCAGTAAATTTGCCAGTGAAAAGTTTTCAGACAGAATATTCAAGGGAGTCTTGCTGATGATTTGTCTTGACATAACCACGAAATATCTTTAAGCAAAAAAAATTTTAAAAAGTAAAATGAAAAGAAAAAAAAAATGTTATTGAAGCCAGCTGTTATAACCAGTTGCCAAAGACCAGTTCCCAATTTAGAAAGCCAGACACGGTGGTGAAACCAACTCACCAGACTTTCCATGGCGCCTGATATCCATTACCAGGTTTCCAGTTTCTCGAGCATTAGCCATGGTTTCTTCCCACTCTTCTGTGTCCTTATGTGAAAACTTGGTGTTGTTAATAGCAATAATTTCATCATCTACCTGTAGCTGAGAAAATTCTGCTGGGCTACCTAAATAAAGCAAAATAAACAATGCAAAATTAAAAAAAAAAAGTTCTACAGTCATTGCTTATTTAAATAAGAAAAAATGACATCTTAATCTCCACTAACCATTTCTCATAATTTTTCAGGTGGAAAAGAGTCACAGAACTTCTTAAAGTCATTAAATATTTGAGCATTTATAACATACAAAGCACCAGAGGCATTTTATAAATTTATAGTATGTATCCTCTTCATTAACGTTTAAAGAAGAAATGCTAAGTTTGTTTGAAAAATTTCTTGATTAACCTCCTAAGAATAAAGCAAATTTTAAATTACTTTTAAATTAAAATGTGAAATATATTGCATTTTAATTGAGCTTCCAAATCCAAATGCACACCAGAACAAAGAAGAAAAAGGGGCAACTTAAATTGCTTAAAATAACTACTTACTGTAAACTCTTTAGAGCAGCTTAAAAATTTCAAAAAAATAAACAAAGCATAAAATTTGATGTAGTTAAAATATGTAAATGAGGAACTCCTCTTAAATATCCTAGCTTTCTTTTTAATTTTAGGCCTTGTAATATTTTGCTAAGAGTTCTGGGCTTTACTTGGTGGAGGAGGGGCAATCCTTTTGTAAAAGTCTCAAAGCATCCTGAGGATTACACTGGCAAGAGATATATCAGGATGCTCAGAAAATACCACTTTATTATACAGCATGCATATATCTACCACAAACATAGCTGATCAGGGAAAGTTCTTTCTGAATCTTCAATTAAGTATTGTTTCTTAGCATTTCCAAATATTAAAGCTAAAGTTCTGACAAATAAATTCTGTAAAAGGCACAAAATTAAAACTTCAAAACCAAAATTAGTTAGGCAAGGAGAACAAACATGTGGTTTGTAACTCCAACTATTAGTCTCAGGGAAGAGGATGCATCTCCTCACTTTATTGCTACATTTTCATACATGTTTTCTCCTGTATCAAATGGAATATTTTCTGGGTTGGGGGGAGGGGATTTGAACAGCACAGGATAATGAAGAAGAAATTTCATTAGAGCAAAATCTATGATTTACCTGCTTCAACTGATGCTACGAAGATCCCGGAAATATCCCATTTTACTGTAAACCCAAAGTCAAGACCGTTCCCAGGCTTCTGGTTTATGCTGATTCTCATATCACTGAACTGATCCTGCAAACAAACATGAAACGGTGGGATCAGGTGTCCCTGGCACCCGTATAGGGGAAAGTCTATCCATGAAAGAAAGGAGGCTGCACACAAGGAACGCTTGAAGTATTTCATGGTCAACCGGAAGCTTCATTCTTTTTCCCTTGGGTTTGGTAAAACCTTCATTTACATAAATATCACATTTGTTTGCTAAAAGAAGACAAATTCATATCAACAGATCCTTTTCTTTACATTAATACTGTAAATCAGTTGGCCACTGATAAAACATAGGCTTTTGCCCACCATGTGATTGGGTCTAACTCACAGACCATTCATTAGCACTCAGGAATAAAGTTGAGTAAGGTGTGTGTGTGTGTGTACTGGAATATTATTAAGCATGAGAAAAACAACATTCTGTCATTTGCAACAACACAAATGGACTTAAACATTTTATGCTAAGTGAAATAAGTCAGACAAAGTCAAGTGCTATATGATATCACTTACACATGTAATCTAAAAGTGTCAAGCCAGTAAACAAAAAAAAACAAAACAGTAAAATGGTGGTTACAAGGGGATTGAGTTGGGGAGATAGGACAGATGTTGTTTTAAAAGTATAAACTTGCAAAGAGTAGTAAATAAGTCCTAGAGCCCTAATGTACAGTATAGTGAATATAAATAACAATATTGTATTATAATTACCATAAAAAGAAAGGATAATTATGTAATGTGATAGAAGTGCTACAATGGCAAAAATATCACAATATATAGATGTATAAAATTAACATGTTGTACACCTTATATTTGCATGGTGTCATGTCAAATATATTTCAATAAAATGGCATTTTTGAAAATGCAAAAAAAAGTTTAAATCACTTTATTTGTTTTAAAAAATGCCACCATACTTATGAGAAAACTTCCAATACTGAACTTAGCTGAATAATTTTAAGGGGTTCATAGATACATAATTTGGCTACTAGTAGCATCCATCTAGGTAGTACTGATTATCAGCCCCTAAAGAGCATCTGAAACTTTGGCAGAGCATTTTTGCTTGTCTCACTGCCATAAGAAGATCTAATGGTAAAGGCTGGGCTGCTAAAGAAGCTGAAAATTTCAGAACTATGTTATTGCTGAGAAGCCACTAGTAAGATGCCAAGAGGACCCCCAATGAGATACCATGAGCTGTAAGCCACAACTTCCTTGAAGAAACCTCAGCCCATAAGCCCACGAACAATAGCCTCTTTGGCAATAGATGTAATTTTATTTGTCTCCATCACTATACTACACAACCATAAATTCTAAGTTTCACAGACTTTCTTAAGTTGTTTTCCAAAACAAATGTTTTAAGTTTTAAAGTACATTATGTCAGTGAAAAATTTAACTACCTTTCATCATTTACATATTTTATTTTGGGTAAGCAGCAGATGTGAATTTTAACATAATGAGTTTCCTGAACTAGTGTTTTAGTTCTTTGATTCACAGTCATAAAGAACTTAAGACTTAACCGTTCAAAAATATATTTTTTGAAGCCATTTTATTTTCCAGAAAAAGACCTACAACCTCTCCACTTTAATTTAAACCAAAACCCAATTGGGCAATTCCTAAAGCCTTATGCTTTTTTCACCTCTAAAACAAGATTAAAATCCAAATGACAATATTCTAAGAAAAAAATTCTAATTATCTAATAATTAGAAGGAAGGCACCAAATAAAGGATTGAAAATACTATGTAATACGGACACAGAACATTAGTGCTATAACAGTATTCACTTACTCATTTGTTCAACATTTATTGTTCATCTATTTTGTATATGACACAGTACTTAGCAGTTTGGGAATTAAAAGTGAATTAGGCATGACCCTTACTCTTGAGAAATAATTACTGACTGAATCTTCAACAGTGGGTATGAAACTTTTTTGAAAAAAAAAATTGTAGCTAATAATATAGAAAAGATTTCATCAGAAAGCTTGTAAAGCAGTTTAATCTTGGGAACCCACATGTAGTCAGTGAGAACATTCATTAATAATCAGCCTGAACACCAATCTACAGAATAAAAGTCTTCTATGAATAGAAGAAAATTACTGGTTAGTTCTACTTCTTAACCCAAACCACCATACACTTAAATTAGAGATGACTCAATGAAAATAAGTGGTCATCTTTACCACTCTTACTTCTCTAAAAAAATTCCAACTAAACTCAATTAAAGTACAGAATCTATGTCTATATAAGAGCAGAGAGACAAATGATGGGTTAGATATTCCAGACACTAATTGAGGTTTTTATCTTGAAGAATAAAAGACAGAATGGAGATTTAATAAATAGTCTCCAACTATATAAAGAATACTTTGTGGAAGACAGTAAATGAGTATTATCCTTTTCTACCAAATATAGGATAAAAGAGAATGAGCTTAAGCCATAGACAGAAAGTCTCACAATTTTATTAGAGAGAAAAACTGTTCCACAAAGGGTTGCTCTTACATTGGAACTAAATCTCTACTTGAACATATTAAACAAAAGCACAGATAACCACCTCCCTGAAACAGTTAACAGAGGACATCCTCACTGTGGCTATAGTCTGGCAGACTGTTCTGTGGATTTTTGAGACTGTACAGAGGCAAACAAAAAAAGAGAACCACATGGACAATTACAGGTCCATTTCTGTCAATAACCAGGTGACCTCAAGCATGTCACTGAGCCTGGCAGAGCTTTCTCTCATGACATTGATTTTTAAGGTTTTGTTTTTCAAAACCCTATTTTCAAATGAAAGTCTTACGCAGACCACTATCCCCCGCCCAATAGATATATACAGATGGATTGCAGTGGGTGGCTGCAGCTTCAGGTAAGGGTCTCAGAGCCCCACTTGTATGTCCTCATCCTTATGGCAGTCCCTTGGACATTTCTGTGGAATGTAGGATAATTAGATTATCCCTCAAACCTCTTGTAGGGGAACAGATCTGTAATTATAGTCAAGCATAAATTATTCAACAAAAACTCACTTAGAATTTCTACTTCCATATTGTTCTCTGCAAAATGTATGCCACATGAGTATCTATGAAGGATCCATGCTTCAGAAGATGAAAGAACTGGATGAAACCATGAATATAAATTATTGGGGAGGAAAATCTAGATTCTTGATGACTGATAAAGAACTATCCCAAGTAGTGTAAGTTCTCCATGCCAGAAAAGATAAAATATAGTTACCAACATAGCAGCATTTAAAATAAAAATAATTTCCCTCGAATTGGGTATAATTTAAACAGAAGTATACACTGAAAACTGATTTTTAAACAAAAACATGATCCAGAGTAGCAATGACAAGATTTGTTTTTATGAGATGTGGTAAATTAAGATTCTCATATCACCAAAGATGGGAATTCAACAAACAAACAAACAAAAACAATGTCAATCATATGTAATAGCAAGTCATAAAGCTAATCTCGAACTTTGCTAATTAGATAAATGTGTTCACTTAAGGGAAACCTATATACTTTTATAAAATTAAACAGTAAAAGTAGATTCAGGCTATAAAATCAAAAAATAACAGATAAGATATATAACCTTTAATTTTTGCACACATGGCTCTTTAGTGTATTTTTTTCCAGGATCTTCATGAGCCTTCAAATCATGGTGCTGCTCTAGCACTGGAGCTACTCCCTGTCACCAAAGATACACCCATGTCTACTTTCTCTACCTCCGCATTCCAAAGGGGCAGGGGCGCTTCCAGTCCCACTTTACTCAACCCATTTCAAGCTTATCTCCTCCTACTAAATCCATTTATAGCCTTCATCCCACCAGATGGTACCAACTATTCTTGCTTTCAGAAAACAGTCTTCCAAGTCACCCATTATCTCACTTTCTCTTATTTTTTTCTTCCATCTCTCTGGCCATTTCTCAGTTTCATTAGCGTGTTCCTCCTCTTTTTCTACTTTCATTTTGTTGCTGTTCTCTAGTCAGTCTCCCATCTTTTTGACTGCATGCTTTCCTGAGTAACTTCCTTCACTGTTATGTCTTTAACTACTGTGTAAACCCAACATATCCAAAACTAAATTCATTACTTTCCCCCCAAACCTGCTCTTCCACCTCTTGCTTTTCATAGATCGGTTAATTACACTGCTATCTAACCAGATGCCTAAGTTAGAAACACGAGGTTCTATTTCTGGGCTTCTTCCTCTTTTCTTCCCCTAACTGCTCCCCACCTCAACTCCACACAACAGTCCCCACCCCGACTCTCCACTACACACACCCATTTAATAGTGTTATCAAGTCCGCAATCCATAAATCCATTTGCAGCCACCCCTTCCATCCATTTCCCTTCAGGTTATCTTATTCTGGCCACAGTCTCCCCTCCAAACCACCAAGGCCACCTCCCACTTGGCTCTCAGGCCTCCCAACCTCCTTGTCCTCCACCCCTTGTCCTCCACCTTCCTCACAGCCACCAGAGCTTTAGTTACAGAGCATGCTAATTATTCTATCACACCCTGTTTTAAAATGCTAGTAGCTCCTTACTGCCTACTGGGTAGATTTCAAACTCTATATTTCAGGAATGAAATCAGTTCTGATAAGCTTCAATCAGTTTTTACCTTTCCTCAAAACAACATTAAGAATGATTTTATCTTTATGAGCCAGAAGGTATTTCAGTCCCTGTTGGCTCTAAAATTCTAAAGACACAGCAAAGTTAAAATGAGTCAACGCTTGGTGTTTTTACTTAAGGCAGTGCTCAAATTTGAGCATGTGGTACTTCAAAAAAATTAAGGTCAGAGCAATTACAATTGTGGCCTAATCATTTAACCAGCCTAGAGAATGTTACGTGACTTTCCAATCACAAGTATTTCATTGGTAAAAATGGGGATTATACCACCTGCTTTGCAAGGTTATTGAGAGGAATAAACAAAATATTTAAAAAGTGCCAAGGTATCTGGTTGCTAGTCATTACCTTCTATTTTCCATGGAAACAACCTTATAGATCATATACAGGCTGGTTAAGCAGTTTCCGGACCAACTAGAGAAAATCCTATGTAACGCTCACATGCGTAGCTCTAAAGCCAATAGAACTCAGTCAGCATTCAACAGATATAGATCCCAGCACTGTGCTAATAGAGAGAAAGACAGGCTTGCTTCCTGCCTTCACAAAAAAATCTGGTACAGGGAAAGTGACAAGCAAGTAAAACACATGGTAAGAAGCTATGATGGGATAAGCCCTGGGACTATTAAAAGGGGCATTTATCATAGCTGGGGATCAGGAAACAAACACGTAAAAAGCTTCTTGCCTTTCATGTGTATCATCCTACTACATCTGGATACTGCTTTAAAAAATGTGGGGCAGAGATGTCAAAATGTGAGTTTGGATAGGATAGGAGAATAGAGGGCTCTGATAGGACGAAATAAAACAAAAACCTGTAGGCAAGACCGATTTGGGGGAAATCATGGAAGTCACATCAATGAGTCAGTCAGAAGAAGATGAAGGACTCTGAGAGTCGAACTCTCTCCCCATGGTTAGGGTCACCCCGAGAATTGTCTGTCCTAGGAGCCTGGATGGCAAGGGAGGCTGACAAGGAAGCATCACAAAAAGATAAGTAGGGGAGAAAAGTGAAGAGAGAGGAATAAAAGCCCCACCTCAGCAGTGGAGATGGTAAAGAAATTCCTGAGGGTGGGTCTTAAATGAGGTCATATCCAGGTCTTCCCTTCACTCTGCCTTTACTTCTTTATGACATAAGCCACCTATCATCACAAATCTGTGATATGCTCTTAACCAGTTTCTGCCTCCTAGACTTTCTTTCCTTAAAATAGTTCTATGTCATATCACAGTGCTTACATTCCTAAAACACTCTTTATTCTTAAAAATCCCATAGTAACCTATAAAGACCTAAATTACCTGCTGGATCAAGTTCATACGTCAGTCTGGAAATTGAGGCCTTGAATGCAGTTGAAGTCGGTAAATACTTAAGTGCCAACAATATTGTAAAGACTATGGGGGGTACAAAGAAAACTAGTAAAGGAGACATGATGAACATATGAGACAATTCAGCAATGAAGCTTTTGAGGGTGAAAAGTTCAGTTCTAACAAAGGGAAGATGATATTTTGGTCCCCAAAGGAGATGCGCCTCTTGGGCTTTGAAAGAACAGGAGGCCTTCAAAAGACAGAGATGGGTGAAATGAGTATTTTCATGTGGGGCAACAATAAGAACAAATGTTTATGATGTGTTCAAAAATGCATAGGATGTGTTCAAGAAAGAGCAAGCCATCTCGTGTGGCTAGATCACCTGCCTTCCCACTCTTTCCCACAACACAGTGTTGTGTAGGCAACCTTGAGTCAGATTGCCTGGGTTCAAATCCTGACTCCACCACTCGATACCGCGTACAGCCTCAGACAAGTAACACAACCACTTCATTGCTACCACCTCAATTTCCACAACTATAAAATGATGACACAAGGATCACTGAGGACTAAGATAATGCCCTGAGGCTCCTGGGTGCCACCTGGTAAGCACTCAATAAACAGTTGGTACAGCACTACAAATGGAGTTGTGGACCGGTGATGAGGGGCCTCTGTCCCTCTTGAGTGCTATGGACTTTACTGAACAGCCCACAGAGTACCAGTGGAGGATTCAGAGCAGAGAAATGACTGAGCCCTGCCTGACATCACGCAGGTTAATCTGATGCCAGCCTTTGTAGAATTCACAAACAAATGAGACTATTTACAAAGCATTTGCATTGATGGGAAAGAGCCTAAATTTCCACTGGAGCAGGAAGAGAAAAATATAATATCAAGGGCAATTCTAGAGGAAGAAATAAAAGGATATTACCAGCAAAAATGTAAGGAAGAGAAAGAAGATCTAAAGAACACCTATAAAACTACCAAGAAATTTAGATGTTCAGCCACACACTGTTGTTTGATTTTTCTATTCTCTGAACTCCTAGAATTATAGTTTGGACAAGCATTTGGAGGAGTGTTGCATATGCCCTTAGCATATTAGTCATTGGCTATTTTGTGCCTCACAACCCTTTCCACAAGTCAGTAAGCTTTTTCTCAGTGAAGAGCAAGATGATTCTCCATAAGTCAAGAATGCAAACATGAACATACCAAGCACCACAGGGACAGGCAAGTTGCCATAAGATACACATGTATGTTCAAGAATTCCAACCGTTCCACCTGCTAAATAAAGCCTAATGTTCCTTTGTTGAATACTATTTCAAATGTGGTAACAGAGGAGCAGAAATCCATTAAGGGTGAAACCTGAAACCATGCCATGTTAATTCGGATTCTTCTGAACTGCAATAACCTGGCTCACACCTACATACCACACGAAGCCTCTTTTTCTTAAATTTGTGGATGGAGCTAGTCAACTGTCATGCTGAGGGAGTTACCTCCACCTAGTGCATAAGGCATAAATCTGATTTTTTTGGATCTGCTATTTGAAAAGGTCAAGACAAACACACAATTCCATAAAACGAAAGATGCCTTGCTTCTGTTTGTTATTCATCCACTACTACCTCATGCTCCCCAAATAACATAGCCTATTATTCTCACCCATTGAATCTTATGATGTTAATTATATATTTCCAACTCTTTAAAAATGAAGTAAAATAGTAATTTACAACTAATAATTTTCATGAGTGACACAAATTGTTTTTAGATATATGTTTATAAATATGCATAGGAAAAACGGAAAGAAATAAACCTAAATGTTAGCAAAGATTATCCTTCAGTGGAGGGACTATCAGTGATTTTCATAAAAACTTTCCTGCATTTCCACATTTCTACAGGCACATAGTACTTCATAATCACAAAGGAAAAAAGCTTACCTTAAAGTTGTAAAGTGTTACTGTACCAATAAAAATCTAATAATACTAAATAAATAGGTTATATTAAATTATTTCATATATAGTTATTTCGTTAATATAACTTAGGCCAAGTTGTATACTTGATGTTGTACCTTATAAAAGAAATAAATTGTGGGAAGGAACCAGAGAAACCTAGACTAAGCCAAGGAACCACAAAAGCTCCCCAATGTTAAGCGGTTCATACATCAAATTGCTTAACAAGGATTTTCTTTCTTTTTTTTTTTTTTTGAGAAAAGTTTTCTGTTCTCTAGACAACCAACAACTTTTTAGCCTACATGTAAAACATACTAAAAGAGCACCCATTACTTAATAATTCTTTTAAGTTGTCTTTTAGGATTTTAAGTAGGAAAAACTACAAATGCCTCCAACCATTGTTCATCTCACGATATATTTTGTTTGGACTCCAAATGTTAAGCGACGCAATTATCATAACTGAACCTCGGTATTCCTATTCCCGTGACGAGTCAAGGAGGGGTACAGAAGTCTAGACATCCTAAAGTATAAATTAGTATTGAAAGTTCACATGTTAGGGAAAGAAATGCCATGTCCCTAGCGGCCAGCACCTCTTATCTATACCAAGGTCTCCTGCGATCACTTAACTTCCATGAGAAGGGGCTTTTTTCACCCATTTATCCATGAAAACAGCAACTGAAACCTCTGGAGAGACTCCTGAGTCTGAATCTGGGACTACTGTGTGCTAGTTGTGTAAGGCAACAGTTGCCGAGATGTAGCATCGAAAGAAAACTCCAAGGAGATTGGCCAGTGGTCTCCAAACACCCATTCCACAAGAGTTATTGGGATCCATAAATTCAAAGTTGAAAGAGACCTACTTCCTCCAAGATTTGTTAAAAATAAAAGGCAATCTCATATTCCACATTATCAGCCCATGTAAGTGGGCTGATAACACCTAGAAACATGGGTTAGAAACATGGTTTCCAGTTTAAATACTATCTTTCTGAGCAGAGCTCAAACTTACCTTTGATCTTGAGACCTCTGTCTGTGGTGAGCTTCTCCCTTCTTCAAGCTCAGATGTTAAATCAGGGCCAAATGTTGAAGACGTGGCTTTAGAAGTCGCATCCTGGTCCTGGGAAGGAGATGAGAAGTGGGGTGTAGGAGAGGGCAACCTCATCACATCTTCTCCAGATGTCGCTCCCTCTGCTTCACTGAAGGAGCGGGACGCAGGCTGGCTTGGGTCAGGTTTTTGCACAGAGGTGCTGACCAGACTGTGTTGAGTTCTCTTCACACTTTCTATGTCTCCATTATACTTCCAAACATCATCCATCTAAATAGGAAACATCATTTTAAACAGTATTCTGTTAGATTTCTGTTTTTAGAAATGCATACATTAATATTTTAAAACTATGAAAGCAACATATACCTCCAACAGCACAGCAACATTACTAAAAGCTTGGAGCACGTTCTTTCACACCAGTAGATATGCACATGTTTAGTGGGTGGAGTAGTGTTTACAGAAGTGTTTATATTATAAGCAGACGTCTGAAACTTGCTTTGCTTGTTTACAATCCAGGTCAATAGATAGAACTCTACTCTTTAATTGTTGAATACTCCATATCTATAATGTATTCACATAAAATGTTTAAAGTTTTCTGTAACTTCCAAAAATATTGTGACACCTTTATAAACATGTTTATTTTTATAGCTTAGATTTCCAAAAGTAGACTTGCTGGGTCAAAGGATATTTATATACATATATATTTTTATATATTTATTTATTTACATTTATATATATATATATATATTTAAACTATATATAAAAATAGAAATTATATGTAACACATATATTACACATATATATTTATCTTTTAAAAATCGTAGCTATGCACTTCCAAAATAATGTATAAGAATGTCTCTTTCTCTGCATCCTTTCCAACACCAGACATTTTGAAGGTTTTTAATCTTTGTCAATCAGATGAGTGAAAGTTATACATCTTATTCTTGTTCTAATGATGTTGAACATGTGTCTCCAATCTCTGTTATCAACCATTTAATTCCCTTTCCCTCGAACTGACTATTAATTTCTGTATCCATTTTTCTATTGTTTATTGTTTCCATACCAATTTGTAGGACTATTTTAATCTTAGGAATATTACCCCTATATGTATAATACATTTTACTAATATTTTTCTGAATCTATAAACTGTCTTTGACTATGTTAACAAAGTGCCTGTCATGTAAATTTAATTGTTATGCTATCAAATATGCCTGTATTTTACTTAAGATAATGGTCAGAAGTTTCCTGGATAGTTTAGACAGGCTTCCCTCACCTCAATTTTTTTAAATCAAATTTTTCTTTTAGATTTTAGAGTTCCACATTAGTAGAGGTAAAAAGAATTTGAACATTCATCTTCAGACTACCGCTTCCTTTTATATAATTAACACACCCACTTGCAGGTATGTGGTACTGCTTCATTCTCAGGGCAAATGATTCCACATTCTTAAAAACCCCAATATAAATAGAAATATGTATGTACTTTTTAAACATAAGATACATTTTAACAACTACACTCAAATATATCAAGTTCTAATAAAGTAGAAATCAGAAAAAACAGAAATTTGTACATAAACTAAAAATATTTAAATTAAACAATATGAAATTGCTGTTTTGTAAAGCATAAAATAACTGACTTCTCACAACTTCATATAGTTTAACCTAATACTTTACAAAAGCTATATTTGAGAAAATATGACAGTAAAAAGTAAATGCTCTGCCTTGGAATGTAGCATATTCGTTCTTTAAAACGTGTCAGCTCTGCTTCACTGAATTTAAAGTTTAATTCTGTATCATTACTATATTTTAAGCATCAAATTGTCTACTGAATCTAAATTGGCTAAATATATAAGTCATGTACATTTTACGCATCAAACCTCTGCACAAGTTCACAAACAACTTGCTCTTGAGAAGAGAGTAAATGAACTGGAACACTTTTTTACCGTGTAGGATCTTGGGAGCGATGAGATTCCCCTTGACTGAGAGCCAAAAGGTCTCGGTGTGACCACAGATGTTAACCTGGCTGTATCAGTTCTCTGGTAACTTCTGGGGAGAGAAATTGAAACTCGAGTTGACTCCACTTGTGTACGCAGCGAACGCTGAGAAGACAAAGAGGCTGGGCCTTGTTCGTCCACAGGGCTTTTAGAAGGAAACGGAATTTCAGCAGTTAGAACGTCCTCTCTTTTTGCAAAAGTTGTAGAATCTTGTTTAGGAATTTCTGTAGGATAAGTTGTTCCCTTCTCTTCTACTGTCTCACTCTGGTTACTTGCTTCTGACATAGTCAGTGTCAGCGGAAGCTTTTGTTCATTCAATTCATCATCAGAAGAATATATTCTCCTCCTTGATATAACTGTAGATGTTTGATTTCTGGATTCCCTTAGCAGAAGAAAGAAACATATCATAACCACAAAGGTATGCATTTGATATACAAAGATAGACAGACAGATGTTATTTTGGTAATTAACATATAAAATGGACAGGGAATTTAAAAAGTACCAACTTCACATAATAAGCCATACAACATTAACAGAATATGAGAGTACATGTAATCTCTTATGCCATGCTAAGAAAGATTATAAGAGCTTAACCTTTATTTTTTTTTAGAGAAAGAGGCTCTCAAATACTTCATAGGGAATTTTTTTTCTAAGTTGTAAAGCTATTTAATGCAGAAATAAAGAAATTTTAATGAGATTATTCATAAATTTTATCCACAAGTTTATAACTCTTCCAAAATTAACCCACTACAAATATAACTAATTTTCTGACAACCAATTTGAACCCTGCAAAGATGTAGACTCCCTGTGAGTGTTGTTTTCCTGTACATGATTTATAACAATTTAGTAAAAATAGAAGACCAGAAAAGACTGAGACTTCCATTAAGATCAAGTTATTATATGATTTCATACAGAGAATTTGTATGAAAGGACAATTATCACAGATTAAAAGTCATTATTCATATTTATAGAGAAACCGATGAAACCGTCTCATCACTACCCTTCAGTAAAGAATAACTCTCAAGCTAATTGTGTTACATTTAAATGAATGGAACTGTGTTTACCATAGGCTTCTAGGCCACAAAGGAGCTTTGTTTAATTTCACCTGGCAACACATTTCCTTTTTGACATCACCCTTAAAAAAGCATATTTGCCATCTCTCTGACCTGCACATATCCCAGTTTTTGCAATGCAAAAAATATACCCTCACAATTTATGTTTACATGGTCCCCCTTTAAAATATTATATTAACTGCATCACGAAAACATGAAAAAGAATTTTGTTATATTTTACCGAGTGGGAACTGGTTTTATTTGACCATTCCATTCCTAATTCACTTCAAAAGGAGGAAAAGTAGTTCATTTTCTATACCAAATATAGCCATTACCATCCAGTTCTGCATGTAACTATTCAATGTGAAATGAAGAAATAATGGACTCCTACTTAGCACTCACTTCTTTTGTTAATCCAAGTCACTATTTACAGCAATGCTTGTTTTTTTCACTGCAGAGCAAAATGCTGAAAGTTTCATTGCATATTTGATTACAGTTTAATATTGGTACATACTCAAATCACCCTGCACATACACAAGACATCAATTTCTAACACTGGTCTCTCCAACCATGAGATGCATTCAGCTTTATTACCTGTCCTGAAGCATTTCCTTAAATGTCTTAGAGCTTCTCTCAGATTTCTCAAGCGCCTGCTTTTCAATTTCTTCTCTCTCTTCTTTTTTCTTCTGCAAATCTGAAGTGTAGCTTTTTCGACGATCTTTCCATTTTGCAAGATCCTGACAGGAGAAAATCACATCAGCACAAGCATACCTGCATTTCTACACACTCTCTCCAGCAATGAGAGTGCGCCAGAATATCCCATTACACCGCTGAAACTATTCCCTCCAACTTGATGCCAAGGTGCCCTAATTTTGCTTTTTATAGCCAGCGTGTCTGTACCAACCCTTTATCTCTTGTGTCTGCCTAAAAAACCTGACCTAATAAGATAGACCCCATTTTTGTTTTCCTGCTTCGTTGCCCATTTCACAAAGAATACTAAATGCTTGTAATTAGGTGCCAGGTCAGAAAGATCAGGAACTGTTTCAAATTCATTTTCATCTCACTCCAATAACCTGGCTGTTATGTGAAATGTCATTTCACTAGTAAAACTGGAACAGAAACATGACTGTAAAATGGCTAAGCACAGGTCTTTCACTTAACAAATACTGGGCTCGGTCCTTGCGTTGGGGTCAGGGGGCTCTAAACACAGTCTGAAAAAGAAAGGCAGATGAAGAAATGTTCGATGGTGAGAGTGGTAACCTTGCTGAGAGAGTGGGGGTCCAGGAGAGAGTGACCAATCCCACCTTGGGCAGGGAGGTCTGGGTTTGGAAAAGCTTTCCTGGAGAGGCCAGACGGCAGTACGTGATTCCACAGGAGGTAAACGCCACACAAGAATGTGGCGATAAGGAAGATCATGCAGGAACAGGTGGGCATCAGTTTCCCATATTCCCAGGAATGTAAGTCTAACCCAGGCATGTGAACCCTGGACAATCAACCTAATTCAGCTTTAAATTAGCCCTAGCAGTCTAAGCTGGTTCTGACACCCAGGAATTTAAGACATTTTCAATGGTACGAACCTTTACCTGTCTCCAAAAGAGAGAAATCCATACCAAGAAATGCTAGCGGCACTCCAGCCCAAGCAAAAGCCTGGCCAAGGTTTTTACTAAAGAGAACCTCACCCCCGGGGCATGCAAAGCAGACAGGGCTGCTCCTTCTTTAAAAACCGCCTAAAACCAACATGAACTATTTCCAGAAAGAACAAAAGCAGTGTACACTTAATCCTATAGGATAACCAGAGTGAATTGTTATCTGTCTTAACCTAATAAATAACTCAGTACTTATTATTTTCATACTCAAACAGTCACCAAGTACTTTGGCAAAGTAACATTGAATTAGTTTCTTGACAATTAAATTGAGATCTCAATTAAAAGAGGTACTGGAATTCAGCAATGTAGCCACAGCAGAGGTTTCTTCTTCATTACTTAGACTTTAATTCCTCTGAAAATTAAGATTTACTATCTCTGACCCTTTTGTCATGCTACCACCCAATTCTATTACCATAATATTGTCCTCAGACTTCTTTGGCTTTTGCTCTGTATAGTTTATCTATTGCATTTCTTTATACTCCTTTGGTTTATAGCACTTACCCTCTTTTAAAACCAGTCAAGCTTTTTTCTGCAGAGACAAAACTACAGATTAAGTCTATACCCATACAGATATCTGGATATATGTCAGCTCTGTGAAAACATCTCATTCAGATTCATATTAGATGATTACTTTTTCAACCAAAATATTACTCTGCATTGTAGCTTATAATTCTCCTTAAATTTTCCCTATTAATTCTTTCACCTATCCACGGTGACACCAAGACTATGCTGGGTCCCTGCTCCTTTACTTTCTCAAACCTTGAGCAAAGTTTCTTCCTTTTACAAACGTCTTACTTCAAATTCAACCACCAAAGCAAGTCACCATGTTAGCAATACTGCAAGGAAGCAGCTTCTCATATTTGAGAACTCAGAGAACATTAGAAGATAAACATACAAGATCCTCTTGTATGTTTCACAAGGGCCTTTAAAATATGGAACAGTGACAGATCAAAAGTTCTAAAAATATTTTTAAAGGAAGTTGATCACATTTTCTACAGAACTGAATTCTTTAATAGCAAGGAAAATCATCTCAAGTATACCGACTTTCTTTTAGGAGATGCAATGAAGAGTCAAATAAACATACTTTCCTTGTCTCCCCTCTTCCAAGATAAAGAATACTCACATCCTGCCATTTCTGGTCTTGTTCTTTTAACTGTGATTTTATTTTCTGCATCTCTTCGTAACGCAGCTGACGCAAGTTCTGAACATCCTCTGCGCTGACATCACTCATGGACTTACTCCTACAACAAAAATACCCATGGTAACCAAGGTTCACATGACCAGATTTAGGGTTAGAACTGAAAGGTTGGGCTTATATTTGGAAATTCCATCTAAATTTCTGCTGTACTACCTAGATGCTGGAGTGATAATATCACAGAACTAGCACTACAGAGATAAATGGTGTTTTTTCCAGAATGCAGAAACAAGAGCCTCAGGTTCTACCTAAGTGTGAATTCTTTCACAAAATGGCTAAATAAACCCTGCACGAGTCTGAAAAAATAATCCAATGTTCATATTTCGAGTGGTCCTAGCATAAAACAATGACTTCAGAAAAAAATTAGAACTATTAGTCACTAGAACCATTTCTCTTTATTTTTCTGTCCCTCCCGAAGCTAATCTCTTAAGGTTTGGCTGCCTTTTCTGCTCACTTATTAAATAATTTAATGATTACCTGATATTTTCTGCTCAAGTTCAATACCATGAATAAATATGCTGCTGCTTCTCAAAGATTCTGTAAGATCTGCCTCTTCACTGCACTGACCTGTTCCAAAGCATCACAGGTAGTTTCTAAAATTCAGTTCTAATACAGCCCTCTTTTTTACTAAGGCAACTTTCCATGTGTGACTCCTGCCATGAGGATATACGGAAGATTTGCTCTCAAGGAGATCGATCTACAGTGGAAACAGAGTGGGGTGCTAGACGTGTGTGTGCTGTGCAGGGGCACATAGAAGGGGATGGTCAACTGCACTGGAGAAGGGGGCTCTGAGGAAAAAAGAGGAGTCAGATCTGAATACTGAAGCAGGGAGGAATGAGAGAACGGAAAAAGGCAGAGCTTTTGAAGGTGGATTGTCCCAAATTTCCCTCCTTCAAATATTTCATAATGCACTTCTGATTTTATTTCATTGTAACTGACTCCATTTTTATTTATTTATGTAACTCTACATTGCCTTCTTGAGTTCCTAAACTTTGCCTTCTCCAAGGTTTTCCCATTGCATTTCTTTTGTAACATGCTCACCCTTAACTAGCTCAGAAATTCATTATAATCTCTATGCAAATGACTCCCAAACCCACAGACCAGGACCAGTCCCCTCCTTTGACTCAATTTCAATTGCTTATTAAATAAACATCTCCGCATGGATATCCCCTAAGCACTTCAATGGTAAAAGGGCCAATCAAAATAATATCTAGAAAGGATTTTGTAAACAGTAATTCTTTAAACATATGGTATTGTTGATGTAGCCAAACTCAACCTCGTCCCCAAATTTGCTTTTCCTCTTATGGTTGTTAAGGGTATGACATGCCCTTCAATCATCCACATTTGAAACCAAAGAAACATTTTTCACTTTCGCCTCTCCCTCCTCCCTACTTTCAATTAGTTATCAAGTCCTCTTATTCAGTGTCCTTTTCTTTCCATTTCTATTGCCAACACCCTAGATCAGAGCACAGTCAACTCTTACCTAGACTTTTTAAAAAGCTTCTTAAATTATCACCCCACCCCCAGATCCGGTAAAGGTCTTTCCCGAACTGTTCCATTCAACTCAAAAGCCCTTTACCAGAATATATAGCCTTTAAAATTTCACTAGTTCCTTGGAAATCCTGCTATACCAAATAAGAGATGGGTAAATGTAACTTCCTACTCATTCTCCACTTGGAAATCCAACAGGCAACTCAAACCGAACTTGTCACAGACCAAAACCATGACTGGCTCATCCTATAACGTGCTCATCTCATCTTCCTCATCTCAATAACAGCAAACTCTGTCCTTCCAGACTGTAGGCCAAAAATCTTGGAGTAACCCAGATTGCTCTCTTTCGTTCACCAAGGTAACTTATCCCATCAGTAAATCCCATCGTTCTACCTTCTAAATATATCCAGGATACAACCAGTTCTCACGACCTCCACCATTACTACCCTGATTCAAGCCATTATAGCTCCTGCTTGGATTATTATAATAATCAGTCTCCTTGCTTCCACGTCTTCCTGCCCAACGGTACATTCGCAACACAGCAGCCAGAGGCAGTCTTTTCAAAATTGCAATCAGATCATGGTATGCCTCTACTCAGCACTCACCAGTGCCTTCCTCAAAAACAGTTTCTACCAAGATGTACAAGGTCCAAACTTCACCTGGCCCCTCCCTAATTCTTTACACTCACCTCCTGAAATGCTCCCCTCTTCACTCACTCTGCTACAGCCAAATGGCTTCCTTGCTCATACTCGACCTCTTGCTTTTCTACTTACTCTTCAATTTGCCTGGAATGCTCTTCACGCAATATCCGCATGGCTTATCTCTCACTCCCAGTCATCTGCTTAAATGTTAACTCAGTGTTTCCTTCCTTGGCTGCCCTACAAAAGAAATAGCAAACGTTCCTCCCCACCCTGGCTTTTTCCCTTACCCTCTTTCTCCACAGCATATATTGCCATCTGAAATTACTTACATGTCACCTGCCTTGTCCTTTAATATTATGAAGCAGGAGTTTTGTCTGATTTGTTTACTGCTGTATCATGGATGCCTCAAAGAGTACCCACCCAACAGAAGGTGTTCATAACTGTATTAATGATCTAGATAGTATTCTACCACTTTGATAGTCTTCCTAGCTCTTCCATGCCAAAAGTGGTCTGTCTCTGCTCTCAACTCCTCTAGTGCTTTAGCTATCCCTTTTTCATGGGAATTAACACAACATTATGGTATATACAGTGTGTACACAAGTGTGTTGTTTGGCTTACCTTACTCACAAATTCACATGTTGCTTGGGGGAAACATACATTACCACAGCACAAGATGTGCAGGATATATTCATTTAACATATATGGTAGAAATGAGGTATGTTTTATTATATTTACTCAACCAAAATAAAGTTAAAATATTTCTACCTTTTTTTTCAGAATTTATTACTTCCCCCAAAGTTTTATACAGAAAGCTTTATAGGACTTCTTAAAGAATATTAAGGACTAACATATAGAATACATATAAATTTATAAATAAAAGCATATATTGATCTGTTAATGCAATAGTACTTAACTAGGTATGACCATATATAAAACTGATTTATGTGAATTTGAGAATATAAATTCACTTAAGTCATAACTGCTAAGAATAAAGCTATTTGAGCTAATATGATAATAGACTCAACTAAAAAGAGAGGAAGAAAAATTTTCAGGACACAAATATTAGGGGATACCAAACATATGCAGTTACATAAATTCCAGAACAAAAATGGAAATGGAAATATTTTAATAATCTCTGGGAGCAGGGGAGGCTGGACAGTCTCAACTGGTCCAGACTTGGACACGGGTGCTATTCTAGCCCTCACTCAACACTGTAAAATCTTGCCAAGTATCTTTTCAGAAAACATGCTCATCATGGGCAGAGGCCTCATAGTCCTCTGAGAACCCACAGCACAGAGCCTGGCACAGAGGAGGCTCCCCACGGGAACAAAGTGAGCCAAACACCACCTGAAGTAGACAAGTCTCTGCCTAAGGCAGGAATGTGAACTCCCTTTGTTCCCTGGGGTGCATAATGTTACCCACATTAAGCATGAGCACTTTTCATACAGGCTGAGCCAGGCGCTGGAATAAAACAGGAAGTGAAGGCTACTGGCCTGGCAGTGGCACCAATTTTCACCCCAACTTAACAACACTTCATTTCTCTGAGCTTCAGTTCCTCGTCTGCTAAGCAAAGAAGGGATTGTTATGAGACACGGGTAAGGTTATGCTGATTGCATTTCAATAACCGTCTGGTGCTACACACCAACTATTCCCATTTAGGTACATATGACTGTGTGAGATCTCCTGAAAACTAACTCCCAAAGCAGGTTCAAATTAGAGAGGTCACCTCAGGCCACAATGATAAAATCTAGAACTTTTAGAGTCTTTATAGCCAGATCATGAAGAATTCTTTCCTTCCTTATCAGAGTTAAGCATAATAAACTTCTGAGGGTTTACTGTGTGTCAAGCAGTCTACGTGGATTATCTCATTAGACAAAACTGTAAGTCCGGTTTTACCACTTACTAGCTAAACATCTTAGGGAAACCTGCAATATCTGTTTCTCTTTCTCTGTGTCTCTAAAATGCCTATAATACCCACCTGTCTCCCTCATAGAACTGAGATAAGCACCAGGGATAGTCCCAGGAAAACTGTTTGGGAAAACCGTCAAGCGCTACACAGCTCCAATATATCTTGGAGAATGAATTACTTTTCACTAGCCAATCACAATTCTTACAGTTTATTTACTCGCCACCTTTGTATTTCCTTATGTGAAAAGGTTCCAAGTTAGAAGTGCATTTGAATTTTTTCCAAAAAAAATATGGGTCTAACATATTGCATTTTCAGTTGATATAATTTATTAAATAGCAGTTAGAGTAAAGAGAGAAATAGGAGAAAGTTTAAGAAAGAAGGTATAGATTATAAACCAGTATAACTAAAATCTTACTCTCTTCTCCCTCAATGCTAATCACCTACTCCTCTCCTGGCACTTTTTGACTAGTGCTATGATGCATAATATTTTAGGACTCAATTTCAGAAAATTGATAGATCAAAAAGGAACAACATGTAGCAAAATTTCCTGAATATAAAAATCACTGGTAGCCTTACTTCCATGACAGTAAGTTTAGGACCCCCAACCTTCAGCGGAAGATATGAATATACTTATTCATGCACCTCCAGATATATTTCCATTGAGTGTTATAGGAATTCTCTAAAGGATAATCAATACTAAAACCTAGGTAAGAGGCTTTAGAATAAACTAGAATGACAAACAAAGTAATAAAAACTTTTCTTTTATAGGTTTATAGTCTAAATCAGGTTTCCTCCACAGTGGTACTTTTGACATTTTGGGACCAGAAAATTATTTGTGGTAGGCGGCTGCTCTGTACTGAAGGGCATTTAGCAGCATTCTTGGCTATAAAGGCACTAGGTGTCAGTAGCAACTTTTGCCCCCCAACAGCCCACCCAATGTGACAATCAAAAATGTCTGCAGACATTGCCAAATGTCTTCTGGGAATAAAATCCCCAGAAAGTAACTCATATCAACTTATTTTCTCTTCCTTCTTGTTGTCTTATGTGTTCTTACAGTTCTACCAAATGTTTTAGCCAAAACCCACAAGTGAAATTTAGGTATCTCAGTTGCCTTTGATTACAACTTCACCTTCAATCAGTATTCATTTTCTATTGATACTTGGCCGTAGATTCAGTGGCTTAATCATAGTACAAAATTATAGCTATATAACCTTACAAATAACTTTGTCATCAGAACTGCTGCCAAGAGGCATCATAATCAAATTTTCAAATATCATGGAACCATACAGATAGAAGTCCATGCAACACAAAGCACACATGTGAGAAATGACTGCCATACACAAAGCGTCTCACCAAAAATAAAGTGACAGGTGTTAATTGCCAAATAAAGAGCAAGCCAGAAATGAACAATTAACAGATGATCTAAGACTTCAAAAGGTAATGCATATTTCTCCTTAACCTGGTCATTACCAAAAAAGTGAGCATTCATTATTTTTCAACCACAGGATGTTGAACAATAATGATTTTTCCAGATAAGTATTCTGAGCTTAACAATGTATATATGTCCAGAGACATACCACTCAGAAACATCAGTTGTTTCAGATTTATAAACATTTACAGACATGTTTATAAACATAAAACAAGTTCTAGATTAAAAGCCTGTACTCAATTCAATTTAATTTTTTGCTCTCATTGCAGATCAATTTAAGGAAAACATTAGTAATTAATAGACTGTAAAAACATAATAGATTTTGATTGCAAGTAGTCTAAAACACACTTCAGTTTTCTGAAGACATATTTGTATCGCTTTCCATTATTTCACAAGTCATACATTATTCATCAGTCTCAACTTACAATTTTATTTGTGTTGTTACCTTGGCACTCAACTACAAGGGGAACAGCCTATAAAACAAATGCTGTACCATGCCAGCAACAATTCCGAAATAGTCTACAGAAGGCATGTGCTGCTGCGAGCTATAGCCTAGACAAATCCTGAGCTTTCTGAGCCTTGGCATTCATTGGGGTTTCTCTTCTCTTAAGTCAGTCACATCATGTGTCCCTAGGGGAACATAGACAGTCACTGAAATAGCTGTGCATGTTTACATTCCTTGTACTCAGGGTTCTTGTATCCCTTTTTAAAAAAAAAAACGTGTTTACATTACAAAGTCTTATTTACCCATAAATATTCTTCTGAAAGTTATCATTCAAATGCTTGAAGATGCAAAGTGACTTTTCCAGTTAAAACAGCTTTCCCATGGTGAATCAAGATGAGAAGATGCTTAAGCATCATGCTGAAACTGCTGTGTTAACCCTCACCAGTGAAAATGCTTTAAGCACTCAAGGAGCCAAAGAGAGGATAACATGCCTTCACATGGCACGTGGAAGGCATGCTGGGAGCGTGATTTTTAAAATCAGTGACTGAGAAGGACTTGCAATTAGTTGCTGTGGTTCAGTTATACCTATGACATCTAAAATGGTTATATTACTTTAAATAGCAATTTCAGTAACTTCTAAGCTCTCTATACTATCAAATAATCCAGCTATCAAAATAAGAGAATCTTAGAGGTCAAATAAATTCTAGTAGGGGAAGATACTTGGCTACTAAGGCTTAGGCCTTAAAATTAAAACTGATTAAAAATCAAGATTAAAATACTGAACACACTTAAGTTTTTTTCTTAAAAACTATTAGCAGTTAGAATCACACCTGGTTGTTTTTAAATAAGAATAAACGATTCTACACAGTTAGTATGTAATAAAAAGTAAAAGTATTAACTTTTAACTGTGTTATTCTGGAAATGAAAAAATATTTCCAGAAAGTTATTTTTATATTTTATGTCTACCAGGTGACTAAAATTAAACAGTAGACAAAAATTAAGAATTAGTCATAAATATAGTCCTTGAAACACTATTGGAAACTACCTAGATTTTAATTTTTGCAGTTTTGGAAGGCCATTTTGATTCTATAATACAGCTATGCCATAACATTTTAACCTAATCAGGAACCTTGAAAATGTTTCCAAATTCTACTAAAGGAAGATTATACCACTCACCATCCTTACTAAGAAAGCTCCCCATAGCTAGGAGTATGTAGATAATGCCAACTGCATGTATTCCAACCTCATAGTAGATATTAATATTCTTTTTCCATCAGATTTTCTAAAATGTAGTTATTTGGGCTTCAACATCCAGAATGAAAATTTAGATCTGCATAGTCATCAAATACCAAAATAAATAGATCTAATCTTAGGCAAGTGCTTTTGTTACTCTTAATTAACTCTTTGAATTAAAAAAAAAAATTAAAAAAAATTTTTAAAGACCTGAATTTTAAACTTCTAATAAAACAATGCTATTGTTTTCACATAGCACTTCATGCACTGAATACTCACACACATTACCATTAGGTTAATCAAAATTTTTTTTAAATTTCCCACCTCTAAATCTCATGCACAGCATACAGCATCCCCGTTTAGTGACATGCCAGGATAGAAGTGTAATGACACATGACACAAAGGACAAACAATATGCAGAGACTGTTTTTTTTTAACTGTGAACCATAAAACTTACCCATTCTCACCATAAATCTTTTGAAAGAGTCTAAGAAATCAGAAAACCAAAAATTAAAAGTCATTTTCTCCAGGGCGTTAGTTTGTAAATGTGTAACATTTTTAACTTAAGAGTCTAACTAGAGATGGACAAATCTTAAAAGGTTGCTTCTTCAGTCACATTCTTGATCATGTCTCAAATTCTCATTGATCTCATATCTCAAGGAATTCACATGAAGCAAGATAAAGAGTTTCATGATTAAACTTGCACTAATAAATCCATAACAAAAAGCTTCCTGTTGCCAGGAACTAATAAAAAGTTAGATTTGCATCTACTAATTTTATTCAGCTTAATCATATTTGTCCATCCCAAGTTTAATAAACTTAACATTAATCAAAATATCAAGTTGCATAACACAAAAATGCACTCATCATAAAAATGGCCATAATTGCATATATGTAAATTTTAGCAGACAGCAAATAACATTCATGCATTTTAATAAAGTTTGTACTGAACTTTAGAAAATTTAGAAAATCACACACTAATCGTCCAAGAAACCTAGGTCAAGAACAAAATCAAAATCAAGTTAAATAAAATTTGCAATGCCATATTTTAAGGGAAATTTTTACACAAAAACCATACCCTTCAAAATGAGAAACACATAAAACCAAACTAGAACCAGACTGTTTCAGAAATGCCTGGACATGAGAATAAAAGTCTGTTAATGTAAATGAAAAACACAATCATGAAACATCACAATGCAGAATAATGCCGCAATCTTTCCTTAAGAAAAAAGCAAGGTTTGCTTATACACCTTCTTAGAGAGGCCTCAAGTAGGTGATTTAAAGATGTGCAAATATGGAATTGCACTTTTTCCGTGAAATTACTAAAGGTTTCACACAGCAAAATAAACTTTTACAGGATGCTTCAAAATGGCTCATGACATGCAGTCAGGCAATACGATGCCACTCTCTCACACAAGTTACACAAGGCCATCCATTACAAGCAAAATTCTTGCAGAAACACACTCTGACCTCTCAACCATCAGCCGTTTCTTGTGCCTAAGCCTGCTGGCCTCCCGGATGGCCTCCCACTTCTGCAAATCCGCCTCACTGCAGGGACCAGGCATGAAACTGATGGGAGGCACAGGAGTTCCCATCTTCCAAGACTGGATCTTACGAATCAACATGTCATCTTTCTTCTGCCGATATGAAGGAATTAATACTCTACAGCTATTCATTTTTTCTTTGGATGGACATGTCCTTTCAAGAACACAGAGAAATTTTGCTTGGATTTCTGGTGGAAGAGTCCAAGGTTCAGGGAAGGGAACTGGTTGGTATCTATCTGGGGCCCCCGACAGAGGCACCTCTTTCTTCTGTGCTGGAATGCGGCGAACAATCATATCATCTTTTTCTAGATCTGGAAGTACAAGTTCACCTTCCCTACATTGAAGAATTATATCTCTTTCTACAGGATCATCCTGCTCAGAAAACCTCCTGAAGTCTTCGAAAGCCCGGAGAACACATGGATTGGCGTGGAAAGCCCCAGTCTTTCTGACAAAGAAATCGTCATTTTCTAAGTCAGGATCCAGTGCTGACATCTCAAGATCACCTCTTCGATACCCTGGTGAATAAGAGAGATTCCTCCTGCGTGTTATGAGCCTTGGGCCAGCCGTGGGATCAATTTTGACATTTGTTTCAGAAGACAAGATGTCATCAGAATACGTTTGGAGGGCCTGAAGTAATAAAAACTGACTGAAGTATAGAAAAGAAAAAGGAAGGGAGAATCTCATTAAGTTTGAGGAGAAGAGGTAATTAGGTTGCAGAATAACTAATCAGTTACTGTGGATGAATTATTTTAGGGAGCCATAGGAGAGACTCTTACTTGGAAGAAAGGCTAGCATTTAATGTCATCACCTATGACTCTCCTGGATACCATTTAAAGAAACAAGAGCAGAATGTACTTCTCAGGAAAGGTGGCACCATCTAGCCAAATGATGGGGCTAGAATGCAGATAGAGTGCACCTTCCTGAAGTGCGCCAAGACACTCACCTCCACCTCTCTCTCATTCCATGAGCTACAACTACCTAATTCCCATCCCAAGAACAGCAATGATCTTGAAAAGCTTCAAGACTTGGTCATGAAGCACAGGTAGTCAGCAGAAATATAACAACAAAATGCTGTGAAGCTTATAAAAAACTCTGATGAGACTTTTCCTTGCATTTTCCCACCAGAGTTGCCTGTCCTAGTGTCTGTCCAAAAGTAATTTCCTTTCTCCACCTCTCCATACATAGCATGATTGTAAAATTAGGTCAACTTTCCCAAAAGCCCTTTAAATGGTTTTCCGAAAGAAATGACTATGTTACATATAATTCTAGACAGTCTTATACATTATTGTGCTAAAGAAGAATATTTAATCCTATGGACTTCCAAGCTTACATGCCTGCACAGAAAGCAGTATGTTATACATTATGCTCTTATACTATATATTAAGTGATAAGCTTTCATGATTCAGCACATCACGGTCAGAGGTTAATGTAGCAGCAGAAGCTGGCATGGGTGTCATAGGCCAGACTTGAGCAGGAAGGCTCATGCAGACAGGTACACCTGGGCTCGTCCGAAGCACCAGTAGTTCTCCTGGCTGCATGGGTGTCCCGTGAGTTTCTGGCCTGTTTGGTAGCTAATTCCATCAAGAGTGAAGGTCTTTGGCAGTTGCTGTCTAGCCTATGCTCTGCTTTCTGTATCCTACTAAAAATGGCGGAGCTTCTGCCAGAGCCTGAATCCTCATCCTCAGAGTCTGAATTCCTCCTACTGTGCAGTGAGGCAGAGAAAGGAAGGAAAGAGAGAAGACAACAAATAATTGGAGAAAAATAAACTAAATCTAACGACAAGCTATGACTATGTATTTAAAAGAGGGCTTTTTTAAGATCGAGATCCTAAAGTTTACATTTCAACAGCATTATTATTATTTGTTTATTTTTTTATTATTATTATTTTTTATTTTAGTTACAGAAGTTCCACAGATGTTGGAGGGGAATGAACCTGTTTCTCTCATAAAAAGCACACATCTCATGTACCCAGCCAGGGTACTGAACAAACACTGGAATGACAGAAACATGGACAAAGACGAACCTGAATCCCTGAAATTCTTTATACCATGGTTTATAAGTTTCTCTTTTTATTCTTTTCCAGTTCACATCTTCTGGGATCCAACATTTGGGAAGAAACTGATCAAAAGTGTTCCCTGGGTTTGGCATGATTGGACTTAGCTTTCGCACATATAGATCATCCTTTACAATGTTGGGTATGCTTGCCTTTTCTTCTTCCTCTTCCAAGTAACAAGAGGAATTTGAAGTTTCATGTACTGTTGACCAGTTCTTCACATTTGTGCTCCAAGTTCTCCTCTCGTTACTGTTCAAAACACCCAACCAGTTAAGATAATGCATGAGCAATTTGTGACACAGAACACAAAAGGCATGCTTTCTGGCCCACAAAATTTATACCACTGTAAATGAAGCAAATTAATTTCCATTCTCATATCATTACAGCTCCTAGAACAAAGTTAAGGCATTATAACAGTATCTCATTTACTTAGAGACTAGCTTATACACAAGGGTCAAAGATAATTATGTGATAAAAGAGACAAATTGCAAAAATCTGAGCTGTTATTTTATGCATTAAAATCAACAGAATAGACATTTGGGTCCAAAAGAAATTTTTCTGACGTCATAGGTTTGTATAGCCTGGTGGCTACTGGGTCACTAGGAGAAAATAGTTGTGAATGAGTTAGGAGAGAGAGTTGTTGAGACGAAATTCCCCAGCCCCTTTTTCACTTGAAATCTAAGCTGACTACATCCAAAACTACATCAGGCAATATTCGTTCATCCTCGGAGTCCGATTCACTTTCAGAACTGTATACCTCCTTCTGATAGGAAGCTGGATTTGAAAAGTACCATTCTCTGCTAATTTGATTCAAAATTAAAGGATTCTTTTTGTGTCCACTGAGATCAATCAACACAGAAAAACAAAAGGAAAAGAACAACACAGCAGAGCTCACAATGAACAACATAAGTCATCTGGTAAGCTAAAGGATACCAATTAGTCTAAAGGCATGCATTTAAAACAGAATAGACAAATCATATGCCAATTTTCTAAAATGAAATAAAATATCTTCAAGACGTATGACTAAAAATATAAGTAAGAAAACAATGTTTCTATTAATGAAGTTTAATGTATTTTAATATATAAAATACATTTTAAGAATGATTCCTTGTACCGCATTTAAATATCCCAGCAAATTCTCAAGTACACAAAATTTTAAAACTCAATAATCGGATATCGCATCGCAGTACCTTGGAAATGTTCCATCTGCTTCTGCGTAAACAGGGCTTGCCCAGCTTCTTCTATTATCTTCATTTCTGTCTGGCTTCTTCTTCCTCAAGGGTGCCGGCACGTAGGACGGCTGTCTACTTTTGTTGGGTAAAAAACGATTGAATGGTAAAGCAGACTTTGGTTCAATGGATGAAATCCTTCGATAGGACATATCATCTTTATTATAATCCTGCATTTTGAATGTAAATTCAGAATCTGTGTCACTTTCACAACCTAGAAAAGAGGCACAAGAATTTTCTTTACTCTCCAGATTACGCCTCTAACTGAAACCTTCACAGCATGCCTGCTTTGTTTTTCCCTTGAAAACTCAGTGCTCTCCTGCTAACTGCAGGGAATATTTTTAGAAATTTGTCATGAAGTTGTGATAAGATCCATTAGGAGGAACTTGCTTTGCATACTGGAGGCGCGTGCGGTACATTCTTTTACTCTTGCACATTCTAAGCAGAAAAAGTCCTAATTTACAGCCAAACCATTTTTCTTCTCGATCTTCCTTATCCCATAGTTTTTTCATAAAACTTGTTGGTGGGATATATGTGAACAAAACCTAACAAATGAATTAAGGGCACTTAAATGAGATATAAAAGTAATTCTAGGGAAACTAATTTAAAATGAAGTATGCAGCCACCTAAAGTATCTGTGAGGCAAGAAATAAGGGAGGACATAGAGAAGAAAAAACACAAGATCTCAAAGAATTTGAAAGAGCCATTTGAGACCCCTGTAAGCAAGAATCACACATTAGATATGAATTTGGAGCAAAAAACTTCTAAGGTCCCAAAAGAATATCAAGTCTCATACCTAAATGAGACCACAGAAGTCAAGGCTCTTTCTGAGGGTGGCCATGGAAATTATATTTTCGATACAAAGTTGTTTAAATACAAATTCAAAAGAATATATTTGGATACCCCTCAAGTTCAGAATGATCCAAATCCATTGTCTTAAAAATAAATAAATGTGCTTTTTTTAAAGACACTGGAAGAAAAGCATTTACTACTATAGATCCAAGCTGAGTTGTCTCGCTTTTCTGCCCTTTCCTCACCTCCCCCCCAAACCCCCCGCCTCTGTGCATTTTAAAGAAAGTAGGCAAATATGGCTTGCTCCCCACCAGGGCTTTCTGAGGCTGGCTGTGCGAAATATCTGAGTCCCTGAGAGCTGCAGTTTCTCAGCACAGAGAGCACCTGCGGAGTTAACCTGAGTTAAAAGCTTTCTTGCCTCCTCCCTCCTGCTTGGCAGGAATCTACAGTAAATAACACTGAGAATAGCCTACGGGAAATAGATAACATACAGCTGAGACCATGAGACCAGAAAGGGTAAAGGACATGCACAGTGAAAAGGACGAAAGTATAAGCAGCTAAGGCCAGGAGGATTTATAGTCAATAATCTGGTGTTTCGTTAACAGTACATTTTTTAGAAATAAGAGAAATGTCTTCATTCTTGCTAAAATTTGTACATGTAAAATCTTAAATATACAGAGAGATTGTTTCACTTTAGAATTTTTACCCATTTTTGAGAAATAATTGATATACGACACTGTATGTTTAAGGTGTATGGTATGATTTGACTTACACGTATTGTGAAATGATTACAACAATAAGTTTAGTTAATATTCATCATTCTCAGAAAAAAAGAAAAAAATTTCCTTGTGATGAGAACTCTTAGGATCTTTCATAAATACCACATAATAGTGCTAACTGTAGTCACGTCGTACGTTGCATGAATTTTTAATTTTTTTATTACTGAGTCTAGTACAGTATCCTATAGAGTAGGCAAATATTCTTGACATAAAAAGTTTCACACATAAAACTAAGGAATTTGACTTTGCAATTCTGTTAACCTAAAAATATTATCTTAAGCTGTGCTGATCATCAATTATAGACTATTACTTGGTAGGTAGCAGAATTTTAATATATTTATTACACACACACACAAAGAAAGCTAATCATTCTGAAGGCTTCAGGCTCTCTTTTTTCACCCCTTTAATTGAGATTACCAAGTCTTCACATCTACACTTTTAATTAAATTTATTGGGTGACACTGGTTAATAAAATCATATAGGTTTCAAGTGTATGATTCAATAAAACATCATACGTATATTGCATTGTGTGTTCACCACCCAAAATTAACTTTTCATCTGTCACCATTTATTTTACCACTTTTATCCCTATCTAGCGCTCCTCTCTTCCCTTTACTCTGGCTAAACAAGGCCTATAACTCCTTTCCCAAGATCAGGAAGCAGTGTGACAGTGGCCCTCTGCTTTTCATCACATGTACCAGGCACCTAGTCCAATGAGTATCTGAGAAGACTTCAATTCCACACCACTGGACATTCCTACAATGCATCAATCTTTTTTTCTTTTATTCTTTGTTAGCTAGATATAAATTTAAACACTGAATGGTTTAGGTTCTTCAGTTAGAACAAAGCAGTGTAAAATGGAAAAAAAAAAAGTTGAAAATTTCAGCCTCTGCTTTTACAACTTTAATCACTTATATGAATTATAAAATCAGATTCATAATAGTCATTTAGGCTATAAAAGTGTCACACCTAGATAGCCAACAGCCAACAAATGTAGCAGTTATTATAAAGGTTTACTCTTAAATATCCATTTACATTTTTTATTGTTAATTTTTAAATGCCACTATTATCAAAGCTCAAGAATCTGTGTGTGTGACAATACTTAACAATTTCCTTGCCGATTTTTATTTTTGGAAGACAAGTTTCTTGTATGTTACATTAAATTTATGTAGATTTACTTAAAAACAACAAATAAAGACTGACATAGTTAATGATGTGCATGCTAAAACATTTATGACAAGTGTAATGTACTCTGAAATGCCTCAAAAATAAGATGGATAAACCAATGCATAGAGAGAGAGGGGTAGGTATGTGACAAAGCAAGCACAGTAAAATGTTATGGTAGAACCAGGTGGTGTGTACACAGTATAGTGTTCACTGTAATATTCTTCCAATTTTGATGATGTTTGAACTTTTTTTATAATAAAAACATTAGAGAAACATTTAACATTAAATGTAATAATTAAATTAAATAATAATGAAAATAAACAGGTAAAATTTTTAACAGCCTAGCACAAACTCACAAGCAGAACTCTCAATATTTTTTACATTGATGGTAGAAGTTCAGAAATATCTGAAGCAACTCTACTCGTTGTTTCAACTAAATTTGAATTGCTAGAGGTATACAGTCAGAAATTACTGACACCACCCAATGACCCTAGGCGTAAAATGCATTAAGTAACTGATACGACCATAATACTGGTATTTGAAAGAAGGCTCCTCCCCCACACAAAATGACTTTCATTAACATGTTCATTCTGTACTTAACTCTAAGCTGGGTTAGCTCTGACCCTGACAGAATCAAAAAGTATTTTCTAATCCACACTAGTATTGTTACTTAACCAAAGTTCAGCATTATATATCATGAAAGGTATCAATCATTTCTTCTCTTAAAGATAACTAAAAAGATGTTTCTGTCTTTTTTTTTCCTTGAGAATTTTTTTTTTTATATTTTAAGAAAAGGTAAAAAGAAAGAAAATAACTCAGGAACTAGACCAAACTTTTTAGAACCTTTTTTTTTTTTTTAGATGGCCCAATTAATAGGTCTTATAGGTACAGATTATTAAACCTGAATCTGGAGAGAAAAGAAAATACATTAATACTGATAAAACAAGTCACAGTTAACTGTCTCCTCTCCAGTCTTCTCTAAAAATAGGAAGGAAAAAAAAAAGAAACAAAACCATCACCCCTCTACTGGTGATACAGTGAGGGAGGAAAATCAAAAACAGAAAACAATTACACTTCAGTCTCTATGAAAATCCACTTCTTGGTGAAATTTTTACCTCAATAGTTTGCACCCCATTTTTCTACTCTTAGTCCCAATTTTCTGTTATTATGCAAACAAATAAAAATACACTGATAGTCAAAAGTGGAACTCACCTTCACGTCCACCCCTCAGTGTGATATCAGAGGAGCAGCTTGTGAATGACCTAGACCCCAAAGAATCCAAGCTTTCAAATGAATCTTCTCTCTTATGGTTGCCTGGAGGAGCAGGAAATTCACCCCTTTCAGTGCACCAGATATCACCGTAACCGCTGTCCCTGCCACTTCTTTTCAGGCAGCTAGACTCTTCAAGTGCCTAAAAACATATTTTTTAAAGAGTAGTTAAGTTAGCATAAAATTCCAAAAATGTTTGTTTGCATAGCTCCAGTTGTGCTTCATTTGATATGTGGCAATGAGATTTCCCTCTTTAAAAAAAATCTGATTTAAAAATATCAGAAAATAGTCTACAACCATGCCACCTTGAACAAGCCTGATCCCGTCTGATCTCGGAAGCTAACCAGGGTCGGGCCTGGTTAGTACTTAGATGGGAGACCACCTAGGAAGACCAGGTGCTGCAGATGTAAAATATAAAAATAAATAAGAAAATAAATTTGTTTTCCCACAAGTGATACTTAGTACTTATGTAACAATAAGGAGGTATTCAGTATTCTTTAATAAAGTAGCATGGTCTATTTGAAAATAAGAAAAGGGGGACATTTAAATAAGAACACCTTCTAATTAGATTATTCAAATGCTAAAATCAATTAATATCTACAGCTATCTGGCAATAAATATGAAAGTAGAAGAGAAAAACCAACCTTAACTTTGATATCCAAAAGAAGATAACAAATTATATTCATTCAGCCTACCTCTATGAAATATTTCGGGTGATGTATATTAAACAAAAAATCACAACAGTGAAAGTTCATTAACAAAAGGTTTAAAAAAGAGAGGGACAAATACAGCAGGTATACATGGCAAAGAATTTATTTATTTTTACTGATAATGAAACCTAGATCTGAACCAAGGAAAGTAAACTTGTTTGCAGACATACAAATATTTTCCCGGGATCTAAATAAATATTTGTTTGGCTCATGTAAGAAATGTATAGAAATATGACAAATGTCATTAACCACAGATTTGTAAATCAGACAGAACTTAAAGGTGTTTTTAACTGACATTCCTCCATGAAAGTAAATAGCAAAATACAACTAAACTTTTTTAAATTAGGATTTAAGTTACATTTATAAAGCTCTTAGTATAGTCCTTATACATAGTAAAAATCAATGAATAGTTACTATAATTTTTTTAATATGGTGAATGTAATTCATTCTAGTAAAAATCAAGAATGTTACTTTTAGGTGAGCTCACTAATACAGAGACAGTTTGAAGAACCTAGGAATTCCTAACAAACAAATGTAACATGTGAACCTTGATTAAATCTTGATTTAAATAAAAGCTATGAAATAAGTTGAGAGATAACTGGGAAATTCTGAATATAGATTGAATATTAGATTATAGAGAATATTTATTAATTTTCTTAAGTATAATTGATATCATGGCTATAGGGAAGACTCTCCCAATAAACAAACAAACAAACAAATATCTTACTTTTATAAAATTCTTATTATTAAGGCGTGAGAACTCTGCAATTTACCTTGAAATGATTAAGTAAATAAAAGATGGATGAATAGATAGATATATAAAGTCAATGTGGAAAAATTTTAATAACTGAATAATGCATAACTGGGTATTTGTTATACTATTTCATCAACTTTTAATTATGACCATTCTCAACATATGAAAAAGTTGACAAAAGAATGTTTACAATGAATAATCAGCAGCTGTCTCAGGCATACTTTTGGCTAAGACTAGATCTGTCAATTCGTAGTTGAATTGTTTGACAAGTGTTTGAAGCACCAATAAGGTCTAGCAGATTTATGTGAGATTTTATATGCTTTGGATGCCAGACACTCTGGTGTTAGAGTTCACATCTGCCCTGACAATGCAAGCACCTACTTTGTACCCTTTTTCCAAGCAGATGGGGAAGCTGGGTCTAATATGTCTCAAAATATAAAAAGCTCCACCCCCACCCGCATCCCCACCCCTCTTCGCCAGCTCCAGTGCTAAATGCTATCAAGAATAAAGGGGTCCATGTGGAAAAAAAAAATACATTATACACACACACACACACACACACACACACACACACACACACACACACACATATATATAATTTTAAGTAAATCTTCTGATCCATCAGGTTTCTTAGATATGTACTTCTTGAAGCCTTAGGAATCTCAACACAAAGAGATGATTTTTTACTACATAGATGTTAGTTATTTATAACATGCCACCACAGTTATAAAAGAACCTGAATCTGACCCCAATCCCTTGTTATTTAGGACTTTACTCTGACAAGTCACTTAGACTAAGTCACCTCTAACTTACAGGATGACAGGTACAACAAATGACCCCAGTATATTTTAATTGATATCTCAGATTGGCCATTAAGCATTAGCTACTTAAGGAGGAAAGTCTGATGAACACAATAGTTTTGATTTTAAGAGAACAGATGCAAAACAAATTGTATATTCACACAGTTGTTATGGCTATCCCCACTCCATTCCATAATAATGGAATGGAACCACAGCTATAGTTATACCTACCAATTTTTTTTACCTACTCTGATATTACCTACAGATGTTACCAGCCAGTGGCCTATTAGGAACCAGGCCACACAGCCACTTGGCAGGTCAGCAAGCAAAGCTTCATCCACTCCCCAGTGCTAGCATCACCACCTCAGCGCCACCTCAGATCATAAGACATTAGATTCTCATAGGAGCACCAGTCCCTGGTACCAAAAAGGTTGGGGACCACTATTCTAGGCTATACAATCCCATCTTTCTAAATGTATGTGCCTGGGCTCAGGCAAAACTATTTAACCATCAGGGTAGTTGTAAGGCAAAGTAACCATTTTCATCATGGTTTTAAATTTCTATCTTCCAATCATGGTAACTAATATCATATCTTTATAATGTGCCAAAGACTAATGTTAAATGCTTTACTGGTATAGAATCATTTAATCATAACAAAAACCCACAGACTAACCACTAATAATTAAATAGTGATTTATTATTATGACTGTAAATTTTCTTCTGAGCACACTGTAAACTCCCCTAGATAAATATCTCATTAGAGAAGTTAATTTTCCCATTTGGATCTTATAAATGAAGATTTGCCAGAACTATAGTCAGACCCAACACTCAGTTCTCCTCAAATCACCCTTAAACATTTGTTCAAAAGCTGCAACATTCATTCCAGGTTATAAAGGACTAAAAATGTGTTTAAAACAAAGGATTCTAACTCTGAAAAACCTTATCATGGTTCATGTAACAGCTTTTATTACTCTTTGGGGGACAAAAATAGTATGGTAGAATCACGGGGATATTAAAGTATAGCCATTAGAGATAATCATCCATGACAAAAAGACATTAAGATGAGGAATTTGAGTAGCTTCTACACATTTTAATAGTCCTGAAGCACCTTTCTACTGCAGATCGAATTCATAATGAGTATATAGAGTTAAGTTATACAAAGTTTTTATGAACAAAAATGAATGAGTATGTCACCACGTTACCTAAAATCAAGAGATAAATACCTATACCTGTAAACTATACCCTGGAAACTGCTCTGAAATAGACTCACTCACGGCCTGCTGGTGGTATACAAAGCCAGCAAATGAGTAACAACTCTCTCTATCCAGTCTAGTCTAGACCAGAGCAAAGACAGACCATCAGAGCTGCTACATTTGCTGTAGAAGAGAAGAATGAAGAGAAGCACAAAGAAAACAGAAAAGGGGGAAGGAAGAGGAGAACATAATGTTAGTTGTAGTAGTCATCTCATACAGATGTAGTTTCCTTACCTTAGTCAGAGCTTGTCCTAAAAGATTCTCAAATGCTTTCAAATTAAGATGTGGACCATTATAGTACGGGCTGCTTTGTGCTTTTCTTCCCAGCCAGTACAATGTTATCAAAACCTTTAAAACAAATTCCATGAAACAAAAAGATCAATCTATTTATAGCAACTGATTGCAAGCTCAAATGCAAGTGAGCATTCTAGACAAAAGATATATCTATCTATGGCTGAGAGTAGATTTTCTTTTCAATTTTAGGAAGGAGAAGGGTCATTAAAAATGTTACTTACTCTTCCTAGATTTCTGTCTCTTGAGCACATTCTCAAACCAAAAGCCCAGATCCCAGCAGCTATTCATACATTCTACTAGTATATATGAAGACAGAAAAACTTTAATAGACACTTAAAAGTAATAATTCTCAGCTTCTTTAAGGATATTGAGCTCTTGTATCTTTCAATAAACTGTCATATTTTTAGAAATTTTTCTAATACATGTAGACTATTATAGTTATTGTATAAGTCTACACTGAGCAAATACCCAGAGTCCTTAACATTCAGTGTTTTTCCTTAAAGTGTGATTTGGTGATTTCTGACTTACTCCCCTAAAAATCCTAAAGTGTGTTCATTCGTCTTTACCACATAACTAAAATGCAAGGAACCACTACGTTTAATTTGTCCTCTTATTACCATGAAGACAGAAAAATATAAATTTTAACCATATTTAAACATATTTAGAGTTTGTGACTGGTTGGTTTCTAGCACAAATTTTATTAGAAAAAAGATACAGAGTATGCCACTACCTTATTACAGAGAAAGTAAAAAACCATTTATAATAGTACATTAAATATATCTTACATTTTTCACTCTCCTGTCAGTCTCTTCTTGCCTGTAAAGAAAAAAAAAGACATATCCATTAATATCTATGAACCTTACATTATTAATTATTAACTAGAAACTCATTTTTATTCTAAAGTTCTATGAATATTAATACCACCTGGTATTAGACTGCATATTATCCCCAGAAAAATTTTTCCATATTCACTTATTCATTTCATAAAATATAATGGACTATAAAAGTTTTCTATGAAAGGTTGTATTTTTCTCATTACTTTATTCATTACAGTCTGATTTTTAAAATGCATTATTTGCATTTTTGTATTTATTTTAAATAATGTTTAAATCCAATCAAAAGGGGGGGGCAGAAATGTGCTTGTGGCAGAAAATAAATCAGGAAACAGGAAAGGGAAAAAAAGCAGTTTTGTATTGAGTTCTCTATTGTCTATGTAGGTTTTTTCACTCAAGTTCCCCAGCAAACAGGTCAGAGACCAGACCAGGCTGATATTGAGAAGTACAGTTTAAAAATTGCTGTGACTCTCTGCCTGAAGAGATTTTGTTCTATACAAGCCTCATGGGTGCTCCCCCAACCCCCGCTTCCCACACACACACACACACACACACACACACCTGTAAAAGGACATAATATTTATGGGAGAAGTTAAAAAACAGACAGATGTCACTATGATATTGAAGAAGCAACAACATGAGTTAATTAACAAAGGGATGGTTTGCCCTAAAATAATGTGTGTTCCATCATTATAAACACATAAGCAGGATCGTCACGAATTTGGAGACTGTAGAAGCCTTCTAAAGTGGCTTTTCAGTCTAAGAGTCTATAAGTAGTATACTTGTAAGATAAAAATGTACACACATATGTTATTTGTAAGACATATATAAAACAAATATAGGACAGACATAAAAAGGAAAAAGAATGAGCACACACATATTTAGTTTTCAAAGAATCAGAGAACCCATGACCATTCCTTTCCATAAAACAAACATGAACTAAAATGAACCTAAGAACATGCACCTCACATCTACCCCCAAAACAGCATTTCAACCATAAAATTCACAAGCTCTCACACAACTGTGGAAATGGAGATTGGCCAACTACTTTAACTCTTAGCCCATTCAGTAGTATCTATTCAAGCAGAGTATATGCATATTCTACAACCCAGAAATTCTATTCCTTGGGCTATACACAACAGAAATACTTACATACATTCACCGAAAGTTATATATGAGAACATTTGTAGAAGCACCATAGAATAAACTAGAAGCTACGCATATTTCTTTAACAGTAGAATGATAAATTATGGAAGACTCATACAATGAATTATTGTGTGGCAACGAGAACCACCTGCAACTGTATGCAACCATATGGTTCATCCTCACAAATGGTAAACAAAAGGAATCCAGACACAAAGAGAACACGTTGTTATTATCCATTCACCCAAGGACAAAAGCAGGTGAAACCAGGACATGGTGTTAGAATTCAGAATGGTCGTTACCCTTGTGGGGTAAGATGGTGGAAGTGATTTTAAAAAATGGGGAGTTCTTAGAGCACTGATAATTCCTTATATTTTTTTCTTGAAGCTGACTACCTAAGTGGGTTCCATCTCTAAAGTCTTTGAATTGTACACTTATTATGTATCCTGTTGTATGTATATCATACTTCAAGAAAGTAAATAAACAGAATTTCACAGTCTAAGAGCTCAAATCACAGCTTCTCCCTTGAATAAAAAAGAAAATCATCTTGTAAAAATCAACATTTAATTTTGGAATAGTCAATAAGGGGAAAAAAGAAAAAAAATAGAACATAGGGTTGTAAACATATAACTTCTTTTTAGATTAATGAACAACGTACACACCTCAGATATTAAATTAGCCAAAGCACAAAAGAATCAGCAATACTCAATGCAAATAATAAACTAGGCTGAAAAAATCACCACCCTATTAAAAATGTGCATTGAATGTTATAAGCACACTGAAGGCAAAAGGAACAACAGAGGTCTCTCGAACCCTGGACCTCCTCTCCACAGCACTCTATAAAGATTTCTGATCCAACATACTCATTTACTATTTACTTGTTATTACAATATAGCAATCACTTTAAATACAAGGTACAGCCTATTCTGTAATAAACACAAAATAATCAGTGACCTTGAAACTATAATCTTTCAATCACTTTACATTCCCTTCTAAATATGAGCATTTATAACATGCTCTTGAACATAATGACACTGAGGCCAGCCAAATTAGTGTCCTATCACTGAAATGCAGCGCCAGGAATTCAAGTAGTCAATGATTTGCTGGAGTCGTTAGAGGCCACTCTCTGACACGTAACAAACACATCCCACTGCGTGGAAGTTAGTACAGGTGGCTCTGTCGCTGGCTGTGGCCAGGGCACAACCCCAAGGCCTTTTAAATAGAAAAGGCACAAGGGCAGAGGGGAATTTATGGTAACACAAGACTCTCCCTGCGCCCAACCCATTAGAACCAAAATTAAGACAGCCCTATCTTCAAAGTTGGCTAATTCCTTTGCAACAAATCTTTCGAGAGTTGACTTACCATGTTTAAGAGCATGGACTTTGGGTCAGATCTTTGTCCCACTAGCTATGTTCATCTTGGCAATTTACTTCACTCTCAAATTTTCAGTTTCTTCTGGAGAAACTAGCAAGAAGCTACCCTAGCTCAGTAGATGAGAAGGAAATGCACACAGATTCCTTAACCCAATGGCAAGTGCTCACCAGGAAGCAGTTTTCATCACTAGACTGAAAGCTATGTGGGGGCAAAGCCCATTCTTATCCACCGAGCTGCCCACAAAAGCTTTCTAGTGAAGCTGGGCTGTACCCCTTTAAAATAGCAGCTAGCCTGACACTCCCATCTCTCACCCCTGCTTTACTTTTGTATTTATAACCATCTACTGCATGCATTCATTTTTTCTCTCTCTCCTCCACCAGAACCCAAAAGGATTTTTGTGGTTTTGCTTATTGCCATATTCCAAGTGTCTTACGACAAGATCTACCACGTGGTGAGCACATGAAAATATTTTATTAAAAAAGCCTAGCACAGGGCATGGCACACAGATGCTCTCAAATAGTAATACATTTGTTTCACTTACAGAAACATAAGTGAGTGAGAGAAAGCCTGAAATGATAAAAGCTCAGGAGAGTCCTAATAAATATTCATATGATATCAAAGAACAGTTAAATTGCATTAGTTTACTTAAAACATCCAATTTTGGTTCAGATTGTACTGATACTCACAATTGGGCTTCTTTTTCAATCTACTATCTTTAAAGTCTTTAAAAAAGTGGGGAGGGGATTTTTTACAACCATACATCAATAATCTGAAAAAGGCACAGACTCAAAAACAAAGATCAACTTCAAAGTGCTGAGCACAAAGATGAAGGGCTAGTCTCTGCAGTGCAAGTGTCCCAGCAGACATCTGCAAGACAAAGGCCAAAGAATGCAAGCTTGCCTTGAAACCTAAATTTAACATAAAATGGGGTAGAGATGAAACATTAATAGTTTGAAAAAATGACTCTGTTGAATATGTCGTTAGCCTTTTCTGTGAATTACACGTTGATTTTTAAATATTGATATCTGAGAAATAGCAAGTATGACATAGATATAATCTTCCACTCTATTAATGGAATTACTCTGGTAATTCCACTACCTGACAAAGGGCCAGAGATAATGTGTCTGTCACAACCTCAGAACTTTCTGCCAGAGGTCAGAAGAGCCACCAAACCTCACGTGAGCCCATCAGCAAACACATCCATCTGCAACCGTCTTATCCCAACAGCTGTTAGGTACGCTCAGAACCGTGAAGCTCAAGGCTTGATCCTTTCTTTATTCAAAGCTGTTTTAGAATACTAGTACAGATGATCAATGAAGTACCATCTCTAACCAAAAACCAGGGAAATAAAATTCATACAGATGTCCTGGCTCCCTGCAGGAGATCCCCTGCCAGCCCTTCCCTGAGAAGGCGGCTTGGCTAAGAGGCAGGCTCGGGGTCAGACTTGCTGCGTGTGAATTCCGGCTCCACTTTTACTAGCTGTGAGGACCTGGCCATGTTATTTAACTCTGTGCCTGACAGTTTCACCTGGGAACAACATACCAGCCTCAATGGGCTTAAACGAGACATTTAAAGTGCTTAACCCAGGCAGATCAAGTAAAGGAGACGTTTCAAGACTATCTTCCAATTATCCATGTCAACCAAACAGTGTGGAGGAATAGAGCTGCTTGGAGGCCAGTCAAGTTTCCCAACACAAAGTTTTCCCCCCAGGAAAGACAGTCTTGTGAAGCACAAGACACTCTTTCATGTTAACTCTCCTTGCCCCCTTGCCATGGAAAGCTTTGAACATTAATTTGTTTCTAGAATAAGAACAAACAAAGGGCCAGGCAAACCGGTGTGGTATTACTGCCACTAGCCAAACATCCATGCTGGCACTAAGCCAGCCCTCCTTACCTGTCCATTGTCTACCACAAACTGCATTAACCAACATCTAAAAGCTCAAAATCTGAGGGAAAAAAAAAAAGAATGTGTGTACACAGCAAAATCTATCTCCTTCATGCCTGAGAGCACAGTTTGGGAACAGAGTGTCAAAGGATGAGACCATAGTTTCATCATAGTTTGGTACATCCAGTTGTGTTCTCAGGTTTCATAAAAAATACTTTCAAATACCTTCCGTTTATGAAACAGGCCCCCATATGTGCACCCACACAGACTTTCTAAAGTCTCTTCTGGTGGGCTGCAGAGAGCTGGAACCATGCCTGACTCATGCTTGTAACCCAGGAGTCAACCACAGGTCTGGCTAAGAGCCGCCAAGCATTCGAATGTTCACGTGTAAATTATCTAAAGCTACTCACAAAGCCAGTTCAGCAGATCAGGAACAGGGAGATGGAGGAAATTTTTCCCCAAATAAGATAAAAGCTTCTTAGAGTTTGAAACAGAATCCCACTTCTCCTCTTATGTTCCTCTCCCATATCTCAATACACCTTTTTTCCTCAAATTACCAACTTCCTCATTTGCAACACTGCAAGGCCCAATCTCCTTATACTCCACCCCAATATCATAATCCCTTACAAACTAAAATCTCAGTGCTCCAAAATCATCTGTCCTTCCCAAATCCCAGCTCTCAACATAACCAAGCCAGCTTTAGCAAAGATCAAATGCGGTTGTCTTATGGAGGAAGCATTATATGAGAAACATGTGATTCAAAACTCACGCTGGAATTTCTGATAGAGTAGGAGTACTTTTGCCCCAGGTATCATGGGTGAAGACTTCCCCACATCCTAATAGGAAAGATGAGAAGTTAGGCCCCATCTGCCACCTCCCCAAGTGTCTCTAGCTAACAGGGTGACCTGTAAGGGACCCAAGTATATAGCTTCCGACTCCACCCAGTCTCCCACTGCCACACACAGTCATCCTTCGTTCATCCCTAATCCCACAGTTTTTATAATCCCTTTTTCTTGGCTCAGAATAAACTTCCACCTTTAGTCCTCAGCACAATTGCGAGGTACTGGGTGATTACTTCCCTGGGCACTCACTCCCTGAAGCTACTTCTCAGAGTCAGGCTGGGATTCCTCCTGGGGACCCAACCCTTCTAGAGTCCGTTCTGGCCCTGCCTTTCCTGGGAGGCACCAGCTGAATTGAATGTTGCCTCTTGGGAAATGGGGCTGATGTTGAGCTCCTTGGTCCCTCTCCAAGCCACTAGGTAATCGCCACACTCCAGTTGTTGCTTATGAAGTCTGGCCACCTGTTCGCAAGTTTTGAAAAATTTCAAGACATGAGGTCCTGAATCATGATTTCATAAGCAGTCACAAGTAGAAAAAGTATGTGGGCAGCATCTGTTTTAAATCTGTCAGACACATATGGGGTACGGGTGGAGGCGTACGTGCGGCAGTGGGAGACCATTGAGACAATTCAAAGCAGATGTTCTTACGACAGCAGTGGCATCATTTTTATATATAAAACAAGACAGTCTGCTTCCAAATGGCCAGGAAGGAGGAATTCTGAGCAACTCTAAGGACAGTGAGTGAAAATTTAAGAAACATAGAGTGAAAATTTGTAACACGATTGTCTCTAAGAAAAGGGCCTGTTTTTATTTCAAATGAAGGAATCAAAGAAGGAATTTAGAAATATATCAGATAATGGCTCCTTTTTCTATTAACAGAAGTTCTATTTTTTCTATTAATGAAGCTCATCCATTGCATTATTTGAAATCAAATATCATCACCTTTCACTAATGACTATCCAATAAAAAGAGGAAGAGGTGTATGAATAAAAGAAGTTAAAGATAAATTCTCGGAAAACTGCATTTACTCTTTCTCTCAAAAAGCAAACTACGTTTTTTAAAAAATTGAAATTCTTCCTTTTCTCCCACCTTCATCCCTAAAAATGAAACTGTATTACATCTGACAATCTTCCAGTCATGTTAGACACACGTGACTCATAGTTTTTAATATGCCATTGCTACAAAACGCAGCTCTACCTGATTGTGAAACTGCAAGAATGATGCTTGAGAAAATCACACTACATCTAGAGATAATTAGTGACCACAAATAGATAAACTTGGCAATTTCTGTATTTATCTATGTGAGAAAAAACTCTTGGAAATTCAACAGTTTTTACCCTAGCAACGTAGTGCTTATTCCAAACCTGACAAAGGAGCAAGTACCCTCTTGTTAAAAATAATTTATTATTAAATTTCACACCCCACCCACACCACACTAAAAATAGCTAAGTTTCACATAAAGAGAAATTTTTAAAAATACATGCATTCGAAGATATTAGCACACAATTCCACTTAAATAATGACACTGAAGACTGCTGTTACAGGAGCTGAAAGGTGGGTTTTATTTATAACCCAACCACAGACTCCTTTTATAATTCTTTTCTACTTTATGGATTATGTTTGCTATTACATAAAACTGATTTCATAATTGAAACTCACAGCTGTACATTCCCTGTTAGACTGTAAATCAGAAACAGATAATTCCTAAATACAGACTTTAATATCCATTATGTATGCTCTGTGTCCTAAATGGAGTTAGGGCATTTAATTGTATCTAATGCACTTAGGAGAGGCTATAGGTCAGCTCCATTATAGCTTACCCATAATTTTACTTCTACAGGAAATGATGCTAGATAGCAGCAGCAATGGAAATAGTGAGACATTTTAAGTTTGAGACACTTAATAGACAATGTAGAAAGGTAAAGCCATTGGTAATTAGACATACAAGAGGGGCCAAGATGTTCAAGCTAGAAATCTAGGATAGAGATATAACCTGGAGAGTTATCAGCATAGAGGTGGAAGGTAAGTCACAAATCTGAAATGAGATCACCTAGAAAATATGAATAGATAGAGGAGAGGTCTAGGGATTGAGTCCTGGGAAACCCAACGCATGAGGATTAAGATGTAGAGCCAGCAAAGGAGACAGAGAAGGAACATCCAGGGTGTTGGGAGTGGTGACAGAGGGAAGGAAAGCCAGAGAGGGGATGAGGGCCGAGGAATTACTATTGTACTATTTTCTTGATCCTCATAGTATCTTACACATATACACAATTACTCTTTACTTCCCTTCAAAAAAGGATTATCCTGTGCATTGTAGCATTTCTCGCCTTGTCTATAGATACCAGTAGCACTCTCCCCATCCTAGTCATGATATTCAGAAATGTCTCCAGACATTGACAAGCATCTCCAGGCTTCCAAAGGGAAGATGGGGGTGGGGGCATTGCCTGTGGTTAAGAATCACTGTTTTCGAGGATCTAAGAATTTAACTTCCCTTAATCATATAAAGCATACTCAAGGTTCCCATAGACCTAAAATTAGCTGAAAGTGTTGTTTAATGACTATAATCTAGAAAAAGATATCAAATGCATGAGAGCAAAGCTAACAGCCAAGCAATTACTACACATCTAAGAAGTTAATGAGAAATGTACTAACAGATCAAAAGGCGAGACCTAGCTCAGTGCCTGAACCATAACTGACATTTAGTAAATATATACTAAATGTTGAAAGAATTACAACTTAGTATAGCTAGGAGCTCAGCAGTCTCGTTGCCTTGGAAAAATACATGCAAGCCCACTTGTCTTTCCACTTTAAAATGGTAAGAAATGATGTGTCAGGTCTTCATTTTCTCTTTTGCAGCCATATTACAATATATCCCTATAGAGTCTGACCAACTTAGATGCTCCTCCAATTAAACCTTATTTAAGCCATCAGCTAATATTTATATATATTTAAGTCCTATTTTCACGCACTCCAGAATGGTTAAGTACATTCTTTAAAATACATCCGTATATAAAATATACCACATATGGATAATTCATATAGTACTATCATAGATTCTTAAACAAAAACATTCCATTTCTAATTCTTCATTCCTTGTTCACAAGATCAATAATTTATTGAACAATGTGTTAGGCTGAATAATGAATGCCCCCCCACACACCCCAAGATGTTCATATCCTAATTCCTGGAATCTGAGAATGTTACCTTACATGGCAAAAGGGACTTTGCAGATGAGATTAAAGATCTTGAGATGAGGCGATATCCTGGATTATCAAGGAGAGCCCTGAATGTAATGACAAGTATCCTTAGGAGGGAGAGGAAGAGGAGGAGGGACTTGACTGCTTCTACACAAAGGAATGGAACTACAGAGGCAGAGAGTGGAGTAATGCAGCCAGGACGAGAAATGCGGCTGAAAGGGAAAGAGGCATAGAACTGATTCTCCTTCTGAAGCCTCAAGAAGGAACCAGCCCTGCTGACACCTTGATTCTAGCCCATGAAAACTCATTTTAGACATGTGACCTCCAGAACTGTAATAAATTTGTATTGTTTTAAGTCACTAACAAATTGTGGTAAGTTCTTACAGTGGCACCAGGTAATTTCTTACAGAAGTACTACATCTGCATTGCACTACGCTTTTTACAATTAGCTTAACTCACCTCCAACAGAGCTCTGCATTTATTCATATCCCCATTTTACAGATGTGAGACCAAAGCTGAATGAGATGTAACAATTTTCCAGAAGTTTTTTTTAATTTAGTTATAATTCAGACTCAAATCTATGTCACTTAAAAGCCTATTCATAGCAATATGAGTATCATTTGGCTAAAAGGTACCTACTGCTTATTCTCCATTTTAACCTTCATTCACAGTCAACCCCTGCCAGCAGTGACACCCATATCTAATTTGTGTCAGTGAAACAATTCAAATGTGAATTTTGTCACTTAATTCTCATATACAACTATTTAACTCCAACCAGTTTTTAAAAATCCAATAAGTTAAAGAAATCCACAAAGACAATACCTTTTCCATAGCAGAATTACAAATATGTAAGCGGTACAGGTGACATTAGAAAAAGAAATGAGATAATAGATAATTTTTCTTTCTTTGTGAATACATTTTCCAAACCTACAACAATTAATAAACGAAAACCAATCTATCTCATGAGTAGAAGCAGATGAAGTCTGAGGACTAATTATCCAAGAAAAATAAAATATTAGATTAAAAATAAATGTTAATTATCTTTCTCGCAATTTGTATAAATCTACCATTTTTCATTAGCTAGTTGACATCATGCATTATTTAAATTTTTCCATTTACATATACAAACTTTGATAGATTTACAATTTCCTACCTAGCTTTCCATTTAATACTTGAATTTCAGAATATTAAAGTATCACCAATCACCCTGAATAAATTTTTGAGGAAAAAAAAAGACATTTTAAAAGAATATAATTGGCTTTCAAATTCCGATTAATATAATCCTGCCTCTCAATTAATTTTCAACTTCAATACACATTCAATACAGACATCTCTCAGACTAGCTTACATTTATTGCAATCAATTTCAATTTTCCAGTTTTAGTTGTGAATGCCCTTTTGAAACTTCTGAGATTAGTGAATCTAATGAGTTTTTTTCCTCTCTCCCCTTTACCATGTTTAATTCAAACCAAATTCAACAAATACTGCTTAGACAACTTTTCTCAGATATGCCCTCTACCTTCTCACTATTATTATCCCTCAAAATTTAATATTTAATAAGTTCTTCTTAAGTGCAGGCATCACCTAATCCCCAAGCCTGTTCATCTTTTTCTATGCTCTGCCCTGGTGAAGGCCCCAAGTCTCAGAGCCAGAAAGCTCTAAGCTAAACATCTTCCTCTCCCTCAAAATCTCAATTGCCCACCAACCAAAACCTATCAATTCTAGCTCCTAAATATCTCTTGAATTCATCTCTTTCTCAGAGGCAATTCATTGCTTTTCTTCAGTCTTTCCCCACACCTCCTCTTCCTCTCTCCATAGAGATGTCTCAAGACTTTCCTGAAATGAAATCCTCTCTATTATGCCTTCCTTAAAATTCTTTCTTATGGCTTCTTATTTCCCTTGAGTAAAGTCCAGAGCGTGGCATTCACATTCATGACCTGGCCCTTCTCAGTCACCTGCCTCAACATAAACCCAAAACTCTTTTCATAAAACATCCCTGGAACTCTCTTAACAGCCCTGATCTCTCCCACCTCCCCATAAGAGACAATAGGAGATTTTCTTTTCCCAGAAGGCTTTTGACTATTTTTCCCCTTATTGAACGACTTCATCCTTTCCACTTAAGCTAGAGTGTCACCAGTTTCAGAAGTCTTCCTATATTCTCCTAGAGGACTATCCCATGGGTACCCAAGTACAGGCAGATTTTAAAGGATTCCATTACATTACGATGTAGCATGGAAATCTTCCCAGTCTCTCCCACTGGGCTGTGAATGCCATGAATTCAGAGGTAGAATGCTGTTTATCTCTGATTCAGTACTTAAAACACAGGCACTAAAATATTACTTGAAAGAATGAACAGAGTAATCTGCAACCTCTTTTCTCTAAATATCTATCCTTCCAAGCATGCAGAATCATTTTTCAGGAGCCATTCTGACCATGTATTTACTCCCTCTCATCCCCTTTAAATTATAGAGCTCCCTGGGCTTTAATCTTGAACTTAATTTTAGTTTTATCCCCCATTTCCATCTTTCAGCCATTTTCGATTGCATCCCATTCTATTCTGATTTTAGTCAAGCAAATCTAACACCAGGGCCTGTTTATTCTAACTCGAGACAAATAAACCACTTCTTCAACTTAAAATACCCAGAATCTGTCACACATTTAACCCTTAAATGTAAAGTTCCAAGAAACTCCCATAGGACAACACCATGCAGCTGAAACACCATCACTTTAAAGACCCAATAACTCATATAAATATGAAGCCATACCATCATCCACATGTGTCCATTACTGATGTCTCACCACCTCCAAAGGAACTTTGAGGACTAAGCTCATTTTCTTTTCTCAAATATTATTCATAAACTGGGGTTTTTGCTAAATATCTATGTGAGCCAAAGTAAAAATATTCCTAGGATAATAATTTCATATACTTCCTCTTTGAGTAAGGATTGAGAGCTACTACCCTAGAAATATACGAATTAAAACTACTACTTAAGTGAAACTACAGCTTCAACTAGTTTAGCTACTTCTTTGAAAAAGGAAGTTAAACTGAAACATAATTCCTCTTGCCTTATCCAACTAGAATTTAAAACAAACAGAAAAAGTACAAAGAAACTCAAAGTTGAGTGAAAAGCCTGGATTTACTGCCAACGATTTTCAAGTGTTGGCTAAAAAAACCTCAGTGTGCTTCACTGTGCTTATGCATGTGTTACACAAACTCACTCAATTGGCTGCTGTCACTGTACCCTAAGCTAGTTCTCAGGATGTCTTAGTCCAAGGATCTAGGGGACAGGGAAGGTCATTGAGTTCATTACTTAACACTCCATAAGCACCAACACTTTGTGGGACCCAAAAGAGAACACCTAAGCATAAAAAATATGCATCGATGCCACAGAACAAAATGTTACAAGAATCCCAGAAGAGATTTCTTCTAAAAGTTTTCTGAAAAGTCAACTATTGCCAGCCTTAAATGAATGCTATTCAAAAGGTTAAAATAAATTAATTTTGTTGCAGTCATCTTATAATTTCTTCATATTATGAACCCTTGTTTTATATCTCTGAAGAAGAGAAACTGGCAAGAAGCTGAGTCTATACTTATTTTTGTATTGCCTAATTTCTCATTTGTTTTTGCCCATTAGAAAGAAAATCTGAATTAAGTAGCATATTAATTCATCTGAATGTGGTGAAAGATTAAATGAGCATGAATCTAAGGCCACCTTATTAGAAAATTCTACACAGTAAGTTATAATCCAAAATTTCTTCCATAAAAGTAGTTCTGTATAAATAGTCATAAGATACCACTAACAAATGCTAACACAGGCCAACTTGCTGAAAACAGGTACAAAGCATGGTTAAAGAAAAATATACAATGGCTGCACAGACAAATTAAATTGCCATTGATAAACTTTCTTCTACATATTCTAAAAGTTACATAATATGAACATATTCTCATCATATTAAAGCCTTCAAAATTTAATCCAGCCCTTATTTACTAAATCTGAAAGAATAATCAATTAACATGTGGATAAAGTAACCATACTATAGACATCACTCATTGAAATAAGGAATTAGGTTAAAGCTAGGCAAAATGAAATTTTAATCTCATTAAGTCTTTTGCTACTCTGGTTGAGCTGGCAGTAAGAGAGAGTGGAAATAACTACACCCAAACCAGGATATGGGACTGTAGTTAGGACACCCACCTTAGCGCACTGTGTCACCTTGCAGTAGCCACCTGACCTATTCTGTGAAAAGACTGCATTGGATGAGATTCTCTTTAGTTCCTTCTAGTGCTGATGTTGCAATTTTTAAGTCTGACAAAGGAATATTCCCTAAAAGTATGTTTTTCAAATTAAAGATCCCTACTACAATTTTAAAATTGATATGTAAGGCAACTTAAGAGCTTTATGAGTCTCCTTAGAGAGCCTCTCAAGTAAGTTCAAATAAAACAGTGAGCACTCACCTCAACTGTATGATATGGCTCAGCAGTCTGGACAAATATAAATAGATGTTCCCATCTATTACCTTGATTATAATTGTGGGATGACTCACTTCAGAGTTAAAAGCTGACAACTTTTTAAACACAATATTTATCTCATGAAAGTATGTCAATTCTTAAGAGTCTTAAGAAATTAAAAATTCCTTTAGAATCACAACTGAAGTAACTGGTAGCAGAAAATTGGTAAGTTATCAAAATCATTCCCTGAAAGCAATTCTCAGACATAATAAAAAATAAGTTTTCAAACCACATAACCTCAAATTTCTTCTTAAAGTTTCAATAGATACAAGAAAGAGATCAAACACCAGACTGTCAAACTATTTATTTAGGATTGAGGGTGGAGGGAGAGAATCATGAACATTTGTGTGGAAAATGGATATTTAGAAATTCAAAAGTTTATTTAAGTTCCTTCCTTCCACAATTCTTATTGTTTTATGAATAATTTCATTAAGACTTGAGACCTTTAGACAAGATAATTTGTTGCTAAGTTCTTATGAAATAATGTCCCTCCTACTCCTATACTTTTCTTTAACACAACTGTTACTAAAATTAAGAGGACAAATTACCCACTTAAAGTCTTAATGGAAATAGTAAATCAAATCATTCCTAATAAGAGACTAGAATTAAAGCAAGAATAAATTGCTAGTAGGCTATTCAGTTTTATGTACTTTATCCTTAGGAAACAAACATTTTTGTTTTTATCTTTTTCATTATAAGAACACTGTTGAGAACATTATCTGTTTATATAAAATAAATCCAAATGTTTATAATTGTTTCAGTTTCTAAACTATCCAAAGATTATGGGGAGATCATTAGTTATCCTTAAATCTATAGTCTTCCATTTCCCAAGATTTAGATTTAATTGACATATGCTTCATCATTTGCTCTAAGTATCAAAGAACAAAAGAGAAGAAAGAAAAAAAAACTAAAGGCCTTCCTTCCCTATTATTGCATGTTGCATAGATTCGGTCTATAGGATGTCACCTGAGTCACACCTTTCACTCCTGGGAAAAGGAATCACTAGTCCCTCTTCCACACCTCTCCTTCCTCCACATATGCTATTCTTTCTCTCGTATCTTTCTACTCACATGGAAAAAAGAGATTTATTTTCCCGTCTTATTCTTTAGCCTTGTTCTCCCAAGGACAAAATCATACTACTCACTTCATTTAACAAAAACATCTTTACAATCCTTTCTTAAGATTCAGACACAGTTTTAACTGCAAAGTCATTTCTACCCACATCTTCTCAAGTAAGATATTACTAAAAATACGAGACTAAGGATTTAAACTCAAACACACAGAATTAAGATTACTATGAGACAATAATATTCCATTGCATGTATATGCTACATTCTCTTTATCCATTCATCCATTGATAGATATTTAGGTTGTTTCCATATCCTGGCTACTGTATATAACACTTCAATGAACATGGACATGCAGATCCTGATTTCAGTTCTTTCGGGTATATACCCAGCAGTGGACATCTTGGCATACTCAACAACGTGGATGACCCTGGGGAACACTATACTAAGTGAAATAAATCTGTCACAGAAATACAAATACTGCATGATTCCACTTAAATCAGGTACCTAAAATAGTCAAACTCATAGAAACAGACAATAGAGTGGAAGTTTCCAGGGGCTGGAGGAGAAGGGGAAGGAGGAGGAGCTGGTTGGCAGGTACATAGTTTCAGCTATAAACCATGGGTAAGTTCTAGAGACCTGCTAGTACAATGTTACACATTTATAGCCAACACTGCACTGTGTGTGCAGTTAAGAATTAATCAATACGGTAGCTCTCATGTTAAGCATTCTGACCATAGTAAAAAATAAATAAATAAATAAAAAAGATTAGCATGAGGAAATTCATAAATTAATCCATATCTAAGAGAGTAAAGGAAGAAAAGCAGCATCTCAGTGGTACCTTCTCTTAGCATGTTCAGTCCTTCCCCTCCTCTCATATATTTCATGCAAGTGGACAAGAACCATGCTCTGACCCAATCATCATTCACCAAATATTCTTATAATTCAATTTAGCTCTGGATATACGAGGAGTTTAAAAATCTACCATAAAGGTAAAAAAATGAAGTAAGTTGTCATGTAGAATGTACATACCACAAAGTTCATAAAACACACAGTAGTCTAAAATTTTATTAAAATGTATCGATAGTAATTAATAAAATAGCTAACATATATGAAATGTTTGGTATGTGTCAGGTGTGTAAGCTCCTTGCCTCTAACAGCTCGTTTAATCTCACGGTGGTTCCTATGCAACAGGGACTAGCATTGTCCTTCATTTTTGTTTCTTTACAGGTAAAAAAGAAACAAAAGGACAAAGAGAATAAGGGAACTGGCCAAAGATCACAAAGTCAATATTGGCTGAACTAAGTCAGTAGCCAGACATCTGGCGTCCACTCCTAGTGAGGGGGATTCCTGAGTGAGGCAATTTTTTGAGGCAAGATGTAGCCTGGCCTGCAAAAATGGCTGTCCAAAAAGGCAAAAAAGAGAAGCAGGCCTAACTGGTTGACAAAGCTTGTATGGAAGGGATATGAAAATGTAGGCAGATAAGCAATAAGTGATTAGTCAGCAGAATTTCATAAAAGTCTGAAATGTGCTTGGATTTAACAAGGTGGGTTAGTGGGAGCCATGAGGGAGAATGCAGGGTTCGAGTACACAGGAGAGTAACAGACAAAATACTTAATCTTTTCATGAAAATCAAGAGTCAAAACACTATAAACATTTAATCATCTGATCAAAGCAAGCTTCCTTAAACTCAAACCATGTAGAAACCTTAAGAGAAAAACAAAAACTGAACCAGTTCATTTGTGAAGGTGATTTCTAAATGTGAAGACCAGAGCCCTGCCAGCCAGCAGCAGCCTGACAGATGGGGGTACAGGCGCAGAGGAGGGAAAGTCTCATGTGTACATGCACAAATGCACCCCAACATTCAGAAGTTAACATGCCTCCTTTCTGACTCAACTTTGGAGTGCACTAAAACTTCAAATCAGTGAACATTTTTAAAATATAAGTTTATCAAAACTCTATGATTCTAATAGAATATACTATTAATCCCAATAGCTAGTTTTAAAATCTACTGAACATAAAATTTTATCTAAAAATATGCTTAAAATGATATCCAAAAGACCCTTTCTGACATGCTCTCTCTACACCCTGCTTTACTGTGTCATCATCCTCATATTATCTTATATGTTTACTCATTATTGTCCTTCCCATTAGAATAGATAACTAAGAATGGTGACTGTCCTTTTCACCACAAAACTGAATCCCTAATGCCTACAAAAGTGCCAGGCACATAGGAGCTCAATAAATATTTGTTAAAAACATTCATTCAAATCGAATGCTCTGTGATACACATGCCCTAAAATAGTGTTATTTTTCTAATCTTGATGGATAGAAGTGGAAGCAATTTTTGGTTATGAAATTGTGTTAGGCTGAATCGGATATGTCATTTTGCTGACTCTGTGGGTTTGTTTTCAATGTCATTTCAGAGTAGGGTTTGCAGAGATGGTAAGAAAAACAGAAAGAAAAGTACATTTTGTTGTAGGAATCTGGAAGCAATGCACCTGAAATTGTTCTCTGTGTGAGTGGGTGGGTGGGTGGGTGTTATATGTATTCCTGTCTGAATAGTTGTTTATAAAAGATGCAGAGTTTAGATTTTAAAGATGACAAGAAAGAAACAAGCAGCAGCTCCCACAAAGCAGATGAGTGGGATTGAGTATGGCCAACCTTGGTCTGGAGTGTGGATACTACACAGTGGTATTTATGATGTAAGGATCCCAATGCCAGGACATACGGGGATGTTGGATTCTTTAGACTGACTTGAATATCCAACATGGTCCAGAAGACAAGCCCACGATGTTTCTCTGAAGGGGTGACATTCCCACTGCTGGTTATTCCAGAGCATAGCAGTTCATAGGAAATGGAATCAGGTCTAACATGTCCAGGAGGCACTACACAAAACAGAACTTGAACTTCAACAAAACGAGGGAAATTTTATCTCACTTTAAAAGAAGAAATAAAGATAATTTTCAAAGCTATGGTTATCAAGACAGTATGCAGTACCAGCACAAGGTTAGGTATATAGCAGTAGAACAGAACATCAGAAACAGATGCTCTTACATGGACAACTGAGAAGGGGAGGAAGGGAAGGAAGACTGAGCCCTTAGATACCTGTACCTCTCTCTCGACTCCCACTTTCTCAGAGTTGGGCTTCCTTTTCCTACAAATGCCTGTTATCTCTTCACAGATGACTCTCAAGCCTACATACCCAGGCATAATTTCTGAGCAAATAACACTGACAACTCCTACATTTCCGTTTGGATGCTCTCTTGTCACATCCGACACACTGTGTTAAAACTTCATTTCCATCTTGCCCCCAAATCGTTTGTCTTTCCTGTTTCTACTAGTGCCTGCACGAACTCAACAGCTGATTCTTCTTGCTCCTTCACTCTAATCAACCCCTGCCATGTCCTACTTCAAATATCTCTGACATTTCACTGCTTCCAGCATTCGGCTTTCTTATCCAAACACCCATGAACTGCAGTGATTTCCTAACATCTTCCCACCCCCCAACCTAGTTCTCATTCAGCAACAACATTTAAACTCCCTAGCCAGGGTACTCAAGGTACCATCCAAGCTGGTCTCAACCTACCTATCATCCTGCCTCCAATATGCCAAATTAGACTAAAGGCTCATGCCTTATGCTTCCTCCTTAACACTCCCCAAAATGTAGGCCTCAAAAGTGGATATCTTATTTAACTTTACTCTTTGCTTTACACCTAGAAGGCTCTACAATATGTTTGCCTAGAACTTCTCTCCTCTGTGCCTTTGGACATGCCAATCTTGCAGAAATCTGCCATCTCTCACTCAAATCTTAGTCATCTTTTAGATACACACTCAAGTCTTAAATCTCCCCCAATACCTCTGTTAAACTTTCCCTCCAGTGTGATCCCTATTGTTTATTACCTAAATCCTTGTTACTCAGAATGTGGTCCTCATTGGCCAGACCTGGGGAGCTTGCATGGAATACAAAATCCCAGCCCTGCCCAGACCTAATGAATCACAACCTGCATTTGAACAAAATCTAAGGAGTTTTATGTGCACATTGATATTTGAAAAGCATTTGTTTAAAGTATTTTAATTCTTAAAGTTTGGGTAATTTCTCACCATAGCTTCTAAAAATTACAAAATTCTTTGTATTTCCAGAAGCTCCTTCCTACACAACCAATTTCATAGAGCTCATATCTGACAGATTCACAGGAACATGTCAAAATTCAATCTTGCGATCTTTCATTAGGACACATTTAGTGGCAGAATTTTATAATGAAAAGAACATTGGGTCTGTAGTCAGAGTAAGGGTTTCCACTTGCACTACACATGTGATCTTGAGCAAGTCACTTAGCTTTTTAGTTTCCATACCTGTAAACTCAGGCAAACATCATATCTTATAAAGTGGTTATATTATATAAGGAGTTAAGCAAAGCATTCAAGCATTATTTTCTTTCCACTGTTACTCTTAAGAGCAATACTTTTCTTCTTCCCTTTACATACCTAAGAGCCTTAAAATAAGTGTTTTCTATGATTGCATCTAACCCATTCCACTGATTATTTAAAAGAGAATTATCCTCACTTATATTCTGCTATATCCATATCTTGGACTACTATTAGTTTTATTTGTCTTTGGTACTCTAAAACAACACATTCATCAGTTTAATATTTCTTCCTACTAATGAAAGGCAATCATTCCTGATGGTTTATGTTTAACCACTAGCAAAAACAATTTCTGATGACTTGGTAAGAGAAGAAATGATCGCTCTATTTATTGTAAGTCTTGGTAAAGGAATTCTTAAAATGTTTCTGTGCTTGAGTCATTTCTTGGACTTTGCTTTTCTGAGTCACTATCTGATCCTCACTCTCTTTTCTGCGGTGAGAGAGGAGTTTCATCTTACTGGAATTAGACTGTGCTATTTATTGTTACACTTGATGCTCTATGCTCACCACCTGTTTTGAACCCTCCAATGGCCACATGGATAGCACGACTGTAGGCAATGCACCGAATTAATTTTTCTTCTTTCATATACTAGGTAACGTGACTGTACTTTATTTTTTTGCTTATTGTTTGGGCTTTAAACAGGACTTCAAATTATCACTAAGTCTCTGTATGGAATTTAATATGCAATGACCTAAACGAAAAAAAAAAAAAACATTCCATTTAAAAAATGTTTAAGTAGTTATTCCCAGACAAAGATGTTTTGAGGAGAGAATCATGGTTCAGCTTGGTTTTCACAATATTAAGTAAAATAAAGCATCAAAAACTGGTAAGCAAGAAATTATTCTACATAAAATGTATTTACCAGTTCTATCTTTAAGGAGAGCTTCCATGCCAGTTCTACAAAGGTCAAAGGGTGGTGTTATGGTCCTGAGCAATTCAGGTCAGTGAAGTTTTATAATCCTCAGCCTTTAATAGGAATGTTCCATGATAATGGCAACTCTAATTGAACATTCATAAATATCTGCATGACAATCATAAAACCTATCAAGGAATATGTATACATATCAATAAAATCCAAATACTGTACTCTATTATTTCTCAACTAGCCAGTGTTAACAGACCATACATGTAGCAAATTTCTATTCTTAGGCATCTATGTTCATTTAACATTCCTAAAGTTAGGAGGGATTTTAGATTTGAAGGCATATTGTAGTAGTATGTCCATTTAAAGTTACTTAGCTCACACACTAGGGGAAAAAGCCTTTAAAATCATAATGCAAAAATAGTTGCCATGTATCAAGTGAGGTAACATGAATCATGTACACAAACCCATGTGGGGAACAGCTGGCTTGCTTAAAAAGCTACTCATGACAATTTCAGGCACACAGCACTAGAAAGCAGATTAGCAAATTGTTAAAGGCTGTTTCACTTTGTTTGGACAATACACCAGAAGCAGACCAAGGTTTGTAGGCTAAAATACCCTCTGATTTAAAATCACAGCTCCACTATTTGCCCAAGGTCATATAGCCAAGCAAGTTACCCTTCTGACTCTTTACACTTCACATATCTGAAGCAAAAATGAAAATAACTTAGCTAGCCTGTTACTAGGTTAGGAATAACTGGACACCTGACAGTGACTGAAAGCTTTTATCATCCAGTTTGTCTAAAACGAATGGAACAGCAGTGATAGGAATACTTCTGAGATACTCTGGACACTCTAGTACAGTGATTTCCTCACTTAGTTGCTATTCATCATTCCAAATCCAGCATTCCCTTAGGGTTGTAAACTATGAATATTCTGATGCTCCTTAAGACATAAAAGCAAATAATTACAATTCAAGAAAGCTTTTCATCTTTTCCACTTTTGGTATTAAGATAGAGGTAGAAAAGAAGTAGGTATTACTTTTTTTCTACATATCCAGGATTCAGGATCTTTACCCAGTGAATGTTCACTATCCAATGGATACAGTCAATAAGCCACAAGATAAAAGGTCTCCAGGGTGAGAGGACTCAATATTCCTAGGCTAAGCCTCACATCCCCGCTCCCATCACCCAGCCTACCAGGAATTGTTTACCCACATATAATGACTCTTCTGAAGATTATTTTCATATCTCAGTACACTGAAAAGAAAAACTGCAGAACAAAAGCCTTTCCAAAAATCTAGCAGCTATCAATACTATTATAATGTAACAAAATAGAGAAATGTATTAACAGTGATATTTGATGTTTATTTTGGGATTTCTCCCCCAAATTGCTCTAAATACAGAAACAAACCCTTTTTAAATTGATAATGGCTAATGCAAACAGGACTTAATTTAAAGCAGCTGCTTCTCCTGGCTGACGAGATCCCCAAATATTTTCCTTTTTTAACTTAAGAAAAACTGGTTTACCTGAACTGTGTTGAAAGCATGTTTTTAATCTATTCCTTTTTGAATGGAATTGTATTACACGATCATTTACATTTAAGAATAACATTAATGTGGTTTATTTATATGGTAACTTTACTTGTTTATGTATCCTTAATATTAATGGTTTTTCACTAACTTTTAGAACATGTTTTTATGTGCATTTGGTCAGTGATGTCTGAAGCAATGGTACTAAGCTTTCTAAAAGAAAAAAAAGTAGTGACACAACAGTTCAGTAGAGATACTCAGAAAAGTATATGTCACTGAGAAATGGAGACCAAGTCAATCAGCAGCCAATTTCACCCAGAATTGCTGTTCAAGATGACAAAAATTATACCAGGGCAATTATCCCTAAAAAGGGGCTACTTCATTAACCTAAACTCTGAAAAATAATCCATAATTAGTGGGTAAACTTTTATACATATTCTATTTAACATTCGATAGCCTCTTTTCAAAAGAAAAAAAAAACAAGTTGTAATATTATGTCAAAGCACATTAACGTAAGTATACATATACTTCCTAGTCTGATTTTTTCCCACTGTTTACAAGTACAATTGGAACTAAATAAGGAAGCCCTTTGACTTAACTGTGCCTATCGCTATAATTTTTTAGTGTCGAGGATAAAAACCACAAATATTGATAATATTATTTGAAAGACTTTATAGACAAAACAGATGGAGGACACCCGAAAGGAGCAGCTAAGCCCGCTGGCCGGTGTAAAACACCAGGTGTAAAACACTGGCTGCAGCATGCATCTGAGTTCAGCAAAGTCAAGGTTATAAACCCCTATCCCAAAAGGGATAACTTGTATGCCCTGCACAAGCCTGTCACTGCACAAGTCACTGGTTAGTGACTGATCTTGCCTATCTAAAGGATATATGTAGCCTCCCATGACCAAAATGACAGACTTTCACAGTAATAAAGGAAAAAATGAAATAATAAAGTTTTAGATTTAGATTTATGTTGTAGACTGATTTGGTTGTGGTTTCATGAAAGTGTTTTTTGATTTTTGTTTTTGTTTGCTCTTTTTGAAAATATGAAAAGAATCAACTTTTTAAAGAAACTGATATAAATAAAAATATTTACAGTATTTCAGAAAATACACAAAAAAATTGAGGTCTCAAAAAAATTTGTTTTGGCCCTACATACACAGGGGCAAGAGCAAATAACATAAATATCTGGTCTCTGGCTTCACGCTTTGCTAGGCTAACAAATAAGTTGTAAAAGGCTGACTAAACAAATGTCTGAAAAATATATCTAATATCTGCTCCCAATTAAAAGAAGTTTAAATGGTCTAAATTCCTATAAAAAATAATGAGTCTATGGCTAACCATAATTTAAATAGCCAGAAGCCAGTTTTTTTTTTCTTTCCTTTTTATCCTTCTATGGAGACAGATCTTCATGGGGTAAAGAAGAGAAAGCTGAATTACGAAAATGACAACAATAATTCAATATCATACACCTGGCGCCATACACTTTTCATACCTGACTTCACATAATCATTACAGTATCCTCGTGAGGTAAGGTTTTTTTCCCAAATGGTATTATTTGCTAAACTCCAAGAGAGCAGTAATTAACATCTATCTTGTTCACTGAAAAGCCAAGTGATCACCTTGAGGAAAAGTAACCTATATAAGGTCATTCAGCCACCAAGTGACTGAATAAGATGGGATTAAACCCATGTCAGAGGACACCTAAATCTTCTCATCCAAGATGCTTATCTGTCCATGACAGTGGATGCACATTGACTGAACTCTGTTCCATCCTGGGGGAAGGTAACTGGGAAACTCAGTGCAGTGTAGTAGAAACAGTCCGAATGAACGGCTAGAAATCAAGTTTTTGTGTGCTCATGTTCTTCAAATGGTTTTTATCATGCCAAAGTCAAAGGTACTTTGTGCCTTTTTTTTTTTAGGCTTTGACTTTGGTGTTTAATGCTAGACTAAGGCAGAGGCACAAAGCAGGTATCTTGACTTTAGAAGGAACAAGGCTTACTGTAAACTTGTTAGAAAATTTTATTAAAGTAATTTGAATGACTCCTCATAAAAAGTTACTTCCACTATGAGTTCCTATTTTTAAAAATTTCTATTCTTTGCCTTTGAGTTTCCATCAGATATTTCAACTACCTATACAACCAACATATTTTCCCACCCAAGTCTTAAACATACATTTGGATTTATTTCACAGAATGAAAAGCGACTGGTAACAGTAAATGTTTCTAAAACTTCATGTAAGCATGGAATATCCCTCAAATGTCATTTAAACATTATTATTATTATTTATTATCTGCATACCTGCATAAGGATCAAAAACTTCCACTAACAACTTTAAGAGGCATATGGTCCAAAGTTCCAATTTTAGGTTATTATTCACACATTGAGAGGAAACACACATTCTCTTAAATAGTATAAATTTTAAATTATGTTATGATATGCCATATCATTGTTCTGGAATGATGTGAAAGACAAATGAAACCAAAATATCAATGACTTTCTTGCAATTTTGAAAGGTGAGAATGAAAATAGGAAAACTCAGCAAAGAAGAATCAATTGTCATGTTTAAAGCCTGGTTTAAAAAATTAATTTTCATGTTTAAAATTTTCAGGAAATCTTTGTAATTATAAATTCTAATCTTCAAATAAACATTTAACGCTTATGGAGTCAGGAACTAAGGAAATAAAGCGAATAATGTATTATCCTTGTTCTCAAATAGTTTCAAGTCTAGGGAAAAATCAGATGGAGATGAAAGCAATAAGTGCTTTGAAAGCCCAGGCATGAAATCAATGTCACTTCCAGTTAGAAGTGTTCCCTGACTAAAAAGTTGAAATGATTGTTGAACTCTATACTTCCAAAGAACCTGTTCATTTATCTTAACACAATGAATTCTAGCTGTAAATTCATGGGAACATTTCCTCAATTATAATGTGAACCCCACTAAAGGCAGGGCTTTATCTTATTCACGTCTAAGTACATGCCGCTTATTGTATGACACACAAGTGAAGACTTCTCTGAAACCAAAATTTCCCCTTACTAGGTTAAGTGCCACTTTCTACTCTACTCTGTAGCTCTGGAAATAGATATAATCACACACCTCACATGTATACCTTCACACAAATACAATCAGTTAAATCAGACCAGAATATAGCTTGAAACTCAGAAAAACAATGCTTAGCAATTCTCATCACATTAACAATTCTCAAAAATGATTGACTGGACTATAGATATTAGAGTGCATGTAATTTCTAAAAGTTTATTTAATTCAACACAGGTAGCCCTACAGATAATAACTTGAAAGACAGAAGAATCTCTACAGACAATCTGAAAGACAGAAAAATCTCTTTAAAAAAACAGCTATCACTTTGGCTTAACCCTTTGAAAGGCCTTGTTATGAAATAAGTGCTATCTGATCAGGGGAAAGAAATTCTAATCATACTCCTGTGAACTGAGTCATAACAATTGCTAATCAGATAAGTTGCCAAGAGAGACTCTTTGGAGCAATGAATATAGGTTGGGTTACTAGTGAAGATAGAGACTGGCTGGAAAAGTCCATAACATAAAGACTTACTTAGCAATGCAAGACAGCATCAGACCCCATAGCTTTTTTGATTTGAGGGAGCAAAAGAAGAGTTGTCATCTAGAAACGTGTTTATCTATCTGAGAAATAAATTTAGGACTAAAAATGGAGAGAAGCAAATACCAGATAAAACTGTAGTTATTCTATAGATTGCTTCAGCATCAGACCTGCCTCATATCCCACCATTTTTCTCTGCAGCTAAGCAGACTTTTAGTTATTCAAACTTTGCAATTAAAGAACATTTGAAAACAGGCCATAGATTTTCACTGTTGGCCTTAAACAGAGCCTTTGGCAACCCAAAAGAGTTAATGCCCCCTTTTGCACCTACCTACACCAGAGAATGACTGAATAGCATAGAGACATGTGCAGTACAGAAAACTTCCTTTCTGTTTTATTCTCTTCCAATTACTTAGTAGGAAGAGAACATTCTAAAATAGCAACATGAATTGACAGGTGGAAGTCACCATGCTCAAGTTACAGATCCAAGTTTGGATATCATTAACTTTGCCTTTTTCCTTTTAAAAAAAAAAAACAGATTAAGATGTTGAGAAACTTATTTGAGAGATGAAAAAAATGTAAAACCAGATTTAAGTCAGAGAAAGGTCAAAATTACAAAATTAAAAGTAGGTACATTTTTACTTACATGAATAAAAAGCTGAAGTAAGTACACATACACACATTCGTATTTCAAGCCCAACTGGCAAACTGTTAAAAGAGGGCCATCTGGGAACTGATTGCTAAGGAATGATGTTACAGTACTGCCGCAAAATCAAGCACCCTTTCAGAAGCTTTAGAGAACAGCTAAATCCTTAAAATACCATTCTGAAACTTCTTTATTTTCACAAGGGAAACATGTTAACTCTAATTTTGCTTCTAGCTACTATTCCTTTGGCAACTAACATGTGTTAAAAAAAAAAAAAAGATTCTCATTTCTGTATTTGAGAAATCAATCTTTTAAAAAATTCTGTCAATATCAAAAGTTAGTTATATTTTAAAACCAAAATATTAATACCCTAAATAATGAAAGTAATTCTATATCAGAAAATAATTTTTCTTTGCATGACTAAAATATTGTGTTCAAAAGCACTGCCATCCTATAATTGTATTGTGAACAGAATGTATCTAAGGAAGTGCTAAAAACTGGAGTAGAATGATAAGTGGGCAGAAAGAAAAAACATGTTTATAATCTGTTCAAATTCTCAGCTTAAAAGTCCCCATATATATTTCGTTAGAGCAATGGTTTAAATACAAGACTTAGTTCCTGAATCAAATTGCTAGGCATGTGAAATTAAAACCTTTTTTAACGTTCAACCCTACCTTTCTGCCAACTTCCATTCCTCCAACTCAGGACCTCTGGGCTACTCTGCCGAGTTGCTTTCAACAACGAGCAATTGCTTTGTTCCTCTTAATGACGAGCCGCCACCACAAAGACCGTGGCATCTGCTATAGCAGCTCTCCAGTGTGCTCATGGTGCAGTGACCACTGTGCTTCTCTCATACAGGCCTTTGACACAAGCATGCAGATGTAGCTGCGTGGGAGTTACACCAACTACTCTGTGGGTTGTGTCATGTTTCTGAATTCAGTTGACTATTTAATATAGTTAATAATAACAATGCAGTTATTCACTGGTATGGAAGCTAAATTTCATGGCCTCAGTAAACATGAATGTAAACATCTTAGTAAACAACTTAGGATAAGTTCAAGTTCAAACTACCATTCATGGAGGCTAGTCACAAATTTGATTTAATAGCCTTTGGGAAAGAAAAGTAGTAAAGATGGATCCTATCCATTAAAGTCAGGAATATCAAAGTCTGAAGTATCAACTGACTTTTGAATATATGCAGTCCCAAAATAAATGGAATAATTCAAACATACTTTGAAAAATTCAAACTACATCCTGTGAGAAGTAAAATAATTCAGTTAGAAAATTAGATCACATATTCATATATATAATTATAGAAAATTAGATGACATATTAGTATATATAAGTGCAGAAATATAAAGAGTACTCTAATTCTGTCCGACTGGTGAAAAGTTATTGTTGTAAATTAACCTGTAAATCTCAAGTTGCTGAAAAATAAGATTTTGTAGTTAGGGTCTGGATTGCTGACATTATTCAAAGCAAAGGCTCTTGAAATAGATTGTTTCTGTTCCTGCCACTCATTCTCACCACACACAACTCTCTTAGGCTTCATATGACATCTATGTTTTTATCACCGCTGTCGACTAACAAAAAAGACCCCACATTTGCCAACATGGACGGTATAAACTGCCCTTTCCTATTTGCTCTCAGTATGTCATGCAAGCACGCATCTTAGATTCCACTTGCAGCAAGACCAACAGTCTATGAACTGTTAATGCAGTCCTGGAAGTTGAGTTTTGATAAGGCATTTAAAATAACCAAATAATTTGCCACACTGTTCGCCAATTTTAACGTATATAGATGAGCAAAATAATGTCAAAGTGCTCACATCACATATAACTGCACCCTCGAATTATAGTGGGCTTATTCTTTAAGTTGATGACTACAAACATGGAAATATATAAATTTTTATATGTTAGTCAGTAAAAAGTTACAATTTAGCAGAACGTAAAAATCTGTCAGTCAGTAGTATCTTTTACTGCCACATGATTTTCCTCTGGCAGACTAGAAATAAGTAAGGAATTCTAAGTCAGGGCTTCTCCACCTTAGTATTAAGGGGCAGAAAACATCTTTGTTATGGGGACTATCCTGTACTTAGCAGCATTCCTGACATGCTAAAGCCAGGAGCACTCCCACCCCACCTATATCCACCAAAAGTGTCTCCAGGCATTGCCAAATGTCCGTTGGGGACAAAACTGGTGAGAATCGTCAGTCTCACCAATGCCAACCCCTTTAATCTGCCATAATAATAGGACAGGATTTGACCTACAAGAGTCTCCACGTTATCTAAGAATAAAAACTAAAAAAAAAACAAACAAACAAAAAAAAACATTACTATTTAGTAAGCAATCACTTGCTTTCCTTTAAACCTTTTTGTGAAGAATACTAGCTCAGAGCATAAGAGCTGGGACCACTATTTTCAAATAAGCCATTTGCCAGCCTCCTCATGTCTCAAAACCCCTCAATTCCATTGCAGCTGACACAGGGTGGACCCCTGGGCTCTTCAGTCCCACAGGAAGGAATAATCAGGGGACATGGTCTTAAGCAAAATCAGTGTTCTCACTCAGGAGAGCTCACTAGCACCACTTTGGCACACTTCGCTTTAATGGACTGTGGTTTCAACTGTAACAAGTTGCTCTGCATACTTCCTACTACAGCTGTAACTACGTGACCTCCCGGTTTCGGTTTGTCAGTGTTTTCGCTGATAGCTGAGCCCAGATATGATTTTTCCTGAGCATTTCAGTCCCAGCATTCCAGGACACAGGATCCAAGCAAGCTTTGCTCAGAGTATGAGACTAGGAACCAACAAACACGTTTTGCCTCGTCCTTAGCCTCGTCAAACATTGGCTATGGAGTTTCAAAACAGTATATCTTAAGGGGGAAAGACATTTATTCTTAATAGACAGTGGCGACCTAAGAAAAAGACTGTCCAAGCCAAAAATTATTTTGCCCTTCAGGTCTTATGAGAGAATGCCGATTAGGAAAAATAAAACAAGTTTTTTCATAGTTACTTTCCACAGAAATTGAACATGCCTCTCTTTGTGCAGAAGTAAATTCACCATTCTGACGCTGAAACTTAGGCTCTCTCAACTATTTCGAGTAATCAGAAACACAGCCAGACGCATCCTTGCCATGCACACATCACTGCTCTATAGTTTAGAAATGCCTATTCAACAGAACTAGCACACAGGTTCAAAATGGCTTGTTCCTTTAAAAATATGTACTGTTAGGCTTTTAAATGATTAAAAGATTAAAGCCCAACCTGAGATTTTAGGTTATACTGCTGAAAAACAATGTGTACTATAGAACATATGTGTCTACAGGGTTATTTTTCTTTAGGGAAAAAAACACTGGCCATGTTTAAATTTTTACACTCAGTTTTTATATAACTTGAAGTCATTAAATAAATCTCTGAAGCCATAAACTAAATCTCTGTCTGAATTTGTAGGAACTAATTTTTCTATTTATATCATTTCTATAGATAAATATTGTATTCTGTCTTCTTCCATGGGGGAAAAAAATAGGTTTAAGAGCCATTATATAAGGAGGTAGTCATTATTACAAAATTAAATCATTTTCCTGTCACTTACCTAGTAACATGAGTTTATTCTGAGTCACTGAAAGCAAATTAGATTTATAGGGTGGGGTGGGGGGAATCTCACAAGAGCTTAAAACCAGATTTCCTGAAATCACATAGTCATATATGAACACTATTTTCCATATAAAACCCAACAGCAACACCTGTGCACACGTTTTTACCACCCTCCGTTTTCACTTTCTAGTCCATACTATTAAAATAGTGAAAAACATTTTGTTTTTTAAAAATCATCCACAATAGACAAGGTTATTAGCTTTACCTGTTGGTCTTAGGTACTGCTGCCCTCCAAAAAATTAGGAAGTCTCATCAGTGTCCCATTTTCATTTTAATGTTAGCAATTACGTTTTAATTCCAAAGATATAAAAACTATTTTTAAATAATTATTTTTACTCTGTAAATGCTAATACAGCTTCTAAATTAGCTTTCATAAGTATGATGACTACCCTCACCATTAGCAACCAAATACAACTGTGTTGGACAAGCATTAAAATATAAATTACCATTTCAGTTAGTATGGGGATTTAAAATAAGACCCGGATTTGTCATCGGTTACAGACAGCTTCATAGTCACAGTCCCTAAGCTATTTTTTAAATAGTCTGTTTTGGAATGAGAACAGAGGAAGACAGAGAGAGGAATGATTTTTCAGTAACCATGAACTCTCAGAAATTCTTTTCACTGAAGCTACCAGCCCTAAGTTTAAAAAATATGTAACAAGCCAGTGAAACTTACTTGACAGTGACTCGATTTGATAAATCCTGTAGATCTCCAGGATGAAAGAGCTGGGCTTCCTTCAATCCAATCTGTTCACAAGCTTTCAAAAAAACGTTTATATTATCCTGTGAAAAGAAGTGGAAAGTGACTGCTTAGCCAAGCTCTCTTTCTCAGACAAAGGTCACAAAATTTTATGATATAACTTCCAAGCTTCAAAGTCCAATTACAGCCAGCAAAAAAGGAGGCAGCAAGATCGACGAAATCATGTATTTAAAAAAAAAAAATACACGGGCATGTGTAAGCTTTCGGTCTTCCAGAGCGTAAACGGTGGTGCTATCTTATGCCCGACCATACACCATTTCTGTGATCTTTGTGACTGGCACGTTAAACATTACCTGTTATAGGACAAGTGCCTAGCCACTGAGCAGTAATCTACACTTTGATGTCAGCTCTGCTCTGCAAACAAACGCCCTCTTCCCAGCTTTGCACGACAAGCCTCACCTCTTCTCTTTAAAAATAACTCCAGCTACTGACATTCACCCACCCAGAAACTGTTGGCAGGGAGGAAATAAGAGGAGGTACATTCTGTTTCTATGATTACAAATTACAGAAAGACTGTGGAATACCACACCTGGAATCTGGGTTTGGTTGCCGAGCCGGCTGCTGACAGACAGGGAAACCATACTACAGGACCCAGGGGAAGCCTAGTGTTCATTGGCTAAATCACAGTTCAGGTATGGCACGTTACTCACGCCCTGCACCTGCCTCAGGGACTGCTTCCAAAGAAATGAAAATCTAGGTTGTCCTCATATCTAATTTCAAAACCCAAATCATCCATTCACAAACCAATGCTTTTCAATCATGTGAACTGCTACACAGACACCGACTACAACATATTCCATTTTATAGCCAAGTGCATTTCAGAGACACACCTTCGGTGAGAATTAGCTTGAGTTTCCACCTTTACTTCTCTTAAAACCCTTTATAGGGGTGAGCTTGTGATGATCCCATGTGGACTCTTTACGCTCTTAGTTCATTAGAGTTTTCAGGCAAGAGAGTAGCCTCCCAGCATGCCAGCACAAGTCTGTCCATTTAGACGTGCTGGCAACACATCTGGAGTGGGGGCCTCAGAGCCTCCCCAAAACCTCCCTCCTTCCTAAGAGCTGGCTGTCAGGGACCAGAAGACAACTTTCTACCTGGAGAAAAAACTTACTGTTTTCCCACATTGAGAAGCTCATCCCCACAGGAAAAGGCAGGATGGTATGGTAAAGTGGGAGGAAATGATCAAAAGAGAAAGACGAACAGACTAAATTCAATAGTTTGGATTCCTGGAGACTGAGGGGAATTAGGGGAGGGAAAACAAATGTATTGCACGAGAAAAGTAATAACGATTTCTAGGAAACTCAGGGATATTAAAAAAAAAAGCTGTAGAGGTGAGAAGTTTTCTAGTGTACTATTAATAAAAAGTAGCGTGAGGTAAGTAGCTGAAATACATGATTCATTTTGAGTAAGAGGTCAAAGATTAAAGGAACTTATGAATTAAAAAGTTGAACAGCTCAATGAAAAGTGTTTAATATAACTTTATGTAGAATAAAAGGGACATAATACATTGGCAAAATTCTAGGGGAACAAAGTGATCATTTTGCTGGTAAGATCACATAATTTTTAAAAACAATATTACTTGTAATTAACAATTTAAATTAATGATTCTAAAACTAGGTCTCAGACAAGCAGACAAGAGTAAATGTTTTGGTGTACCCCAAATCCTATAGGGTACAAGTCTAACACCCAGAAAGGAAAAAGAATCCACAAGAAGTCTTTGCACAAATTCAATTCGGTTCTGAATGTTTAAAATGTCATAAAACATTAAAACAAAGTTAAACTAAAACTATTAAATAGATAGCCAAAATAATTCTTTACATATTTTATAAAAACATAATAGCATTCATTCAGTTGACAAATATGTACAGATTGATAAGGATAGATAAAGCAACACATGCCTTAAAGCCCATCCAAAGTATTTAGAAAGAAACCATTTGAAATATAAAGTGACTACACTTCATTGGAGAAAAAGAAAATAAATACATTTAATATAAATAAATTCTACTTTTAAATAAAAGTAGATTACAAAGCAGAATCTTTTAAATGGTTAAATGATGCTCAAGTTTAAAACAGACTAACTTCATATACAAAGTCACAGTGGCCCGTACAAGAACAGGTTGTACTAAGATCAAAATTGTAACCTAAATCATGTTTACTGGACTTGAGCCCACTGGTAATTTATGTTATGCAATTTCAAAGGACCTAGGCAGAGAAACGCCTAAGGGGACATACAGAATTATAAAATTTTCATGTCTGGTGAAACATCAAGAAGCCACGCCCAGCTCCACGTATTAAAAGGAGAGCATTTAGTCCTTGTTTAATAGAATCATTTTCACTTAAAATTAGCAAAGATAAGTGAAAGTAAAAACAAAGGACAAACCTGAAAGGAATCTTATTTCATTGAAGAGGTAGCCAGGACTCGAGTTAGCTCTGCCACTAACCAACTGTGGTTTTCGAAACAATAGTTAACCTTTCTGGCCCTATCTTCCTCATCTGTGATTAGTTTGTGGATCTGTAACCCATTATCAAGGGCACATATTTCTCTCCACAAGGACAGGGAAGCCCGGCCCCTCCTAGCCTAACCCTTCACACAAATATTTCATAGCCCAACTTACATAAAATACTTCAAGTCAAAAGGCTGTTCTGAACATCTACAGTTCCTACTCTGAGGACCAAGAGTGGCTTCTCGAAAATAAACACAAAAAAGATGATCCCTAAAGATCTGCAATAGTTCCTTCTAGGTTTGTTGTTCCATGACTATGAATAAAAACATTCACTATATAAACAGAAAAAGCAGGATGACAGGAGATTTCTATATCCTCTCCAATCCCTTCTCCACCCCTTGTCCTTGAATCAATTATGAGAGCGGTCATAGCAGGTGTGGTGTGGAGGCAACAAGAGTAAATTAAAGAGAGATTAATGAGTCAGGAACAGTAGTTGTTAACAACAGAGGGAAGATGAGGAAGCCACATAAATTCACAAAGATTCCCAGATTTATATTAGTCCACTGTAGTACCTCTACTGTTTATTGATTGTTGCATAGCCAATTATCCCAAAACTTAGCAGCTTAAAAAAATAGACATTTATGATTTCACACGGTTTCTGAAGGTCAGGAATTTGGGGGTAGCCTAAGTGGTAGGGTTCAAGCTTGGGGGTCTCTCAGGTTGTGGAAGACATGTCAAGAGGTGGTGGTGGTGGTGGGAAAGGGGGTGGGGGTCTGCAGTCCTCCGAAGGCTTCCAAAGAGTGGCTCACTCACATGGCCAGCAAATCAGGGCTGGCTGTTGGCAGGAAGCCTCTGTCCTTTATAAAACAGACATCTCCATAAGGCTACTTGACAGAGCAAATGATATGAGAGAAAGCAAGATGGAAGCTGCACTGTCTTACAACCCAGCTTTTGCAGTCACACTCCATCACTTCCTCTGTATCCTGCCAGTTGCATAGGCTAGGTCTGATCAACACGAGCAGGACTCCACAAGAACATAAGCAGCAGAAGGTGAGGATCATTGAGGACCAATTTGGGGACTGGGTACCATATTCATTTCCTTGCCCCAATGATTCGTGTTCCGCCTACACGCAAAATATACTAACCCTTCCTAAGGCATGGAAAATTCTCATTCCTTTATAAGGTGAGCTCAGAGTCTGAAATCTCATGAGACTAAGTCAGATCCAGGTGTACGTGAGGTGCTTCGGGTCTAGTGCCTTAAGTATGGCCCTTGAGCACAGTTTCAATTTGAATGCCAGTGAACTATAAAAAGATAAGTTACCTGCCCTCTACACATCCAACATACAATGTCAAGACAGGTATAGGCTGACTCCTAGAGACACTCTAGTTCAAAATGTGGAGAAATAAATGCCACAGGAATCACTGGGCCACAGAAATTCTGAAATCCTGAAAGGCATAGATTAGCAAGCCATTCATGAGCATTGGAGGCCACAAAAGACTTCTCATGATTTTTACTTGGACCCTTGGTTCACCTTAAAAATTGCTTTTCTATTTCCTTTGAAAAGTAGCCTGTGTTTGCAGCAATGTCAACTTTTCTCAGTATGCTTCCTCCCCACTGAAATTTGGGGAACTAAAGGTCTCTTGGTTTTGTAGCCCTCTGTCCCTTTCAGTCTAAGTTTACAATGTTTCTGCAAATAAAATTCTCTCAAATATATTCAAGTCTTCTGTGAATTTTATTGGACTTCATTCCATTAGATTAAAAAAAAAAAATAGCCACACCACAAATCCCTTCAAAAGAAGCCCTTCTCTACCTTGGGCTGCAAAATGGCTGACAGACACCACCCTTAAGCTTTTTAGAAGCCCTGTTGCTTGACTAGACAAATTTCCAAGGCACCACTTTGGATTCTTCTAAGATCTCTAAAAGAGTTTTATAGCCACACCCTAAGCTTCAATCTTTAAACATATTTTTTCTGGCACTGTCTGAATTTGATCTTTACCGGAAAGTCATTTCTCAATTATAGCATAATTTACTGACCAAGGAGCCTGATAATTTTCAAAATCAGCATTTCCTGAGCCTTTCATGTTTGCCATTCTATCCTCCACTCTCTCACATTTTACTATAATCAGCAAGAGGAAGCCAGGAAGCACTTTAACACTCCACCTAGAAATCTTTTTGGACCACCTATTTTATTAGATATAATTTACTAGTAACAAGGGCATAAATATCATGTAAAAATTATTGGTACCACGTTATAAGCTGGCTTCAGTACCTATAAACCACAGAATACAGATATTAAGTTTTAGCTATCCACATTAAGGTGTGCAGCTAATAGTATATTGGGTTTAGAGCCCATGAATAATATCTGGTCTAAAAATTTGGTTTGGGAAATCAAGCACATGTTGGTAGTAGTCGAAATTAAGGATGCGCCCTTTTAGGAAAATCAAAGCTAAAGAAGGATTCACAATCAGACACCAATATTGAAGAGGCACTTTCAACAATAGGTGTCAAGAAAGATAAAGAAAAGTCTAGCAATCAGAGAAATCAGAGGAAAAGAAGTAAATAGCATTGTGAAAAACAAGGGAAGAGAGTTTCAAGATGGGAGAATCAGATGCTACAAAGAGCTCCAACGAGGCAAGGATGGAGGAAAACTGCCCAAGAATTTGACAATCTAATGGAGGAATCTTAGTGAACGTAAATTCCTGGGGGATAAGGAGTAAATGAGTGACACTGATGATTAGCCATTTACTATAGAGCAACAATCATCCCAAATTCAAAAGCCTTCTTTCTCACTGTTACCCAAATAGTCTTATCTCCTATTCAAATTTCCCTTCCGCCAAAGCTACTATCTCTCGGTGATAGGATGTTCCATTTCTGAAAGGAGACGAAGTGGGGAGAGCAGTTCTCACTCCTGTTTTCCTGACCCCAAATGTTCTATTTCCTCCCAGGATTTCCCAGTTTTAAACATGAACACAATTGTACATTTCTATGGAGTCTTAACTCCTCTCTAACTCCATAATAAATCTCAAAAAGAGAGTTATGAGGAGAACATGAGGCCAACAAGAATATTCTGATACTAGACTCAGAAGTAAGAGAGGTCGTTGGTAACTCTTCCCCTATCAGAGCCTCTCATCCCATTCTTCCAAAAAGCACTTATGCAGTGACAAGTTCCCATGTCATCTAGGCAGTTTTCCTTGCTCTTTTTTTAGAAATGCAAGTAGTTGGGGAGAGTGTCAGGGGCCCAGAGTTGAACTAATCATATTTTAGCAAGTTCTAACCAGCCAATATAAGGCCTCTCTCATTTTTTTATTTTACTACTTTTTTCCTCATCTTATACCTCGCTCCCACTCTTCTCCATTAAATAATGCCTTCTCTCTAAGTACATACCCTAAAGAATCAGAGATGTTCAAACAAGTACATGTATAGGCACACCTTGTTTTATTGCATTTAGCTTTATTGTACTTCACAGATGTCACTTTTTTCACAAATTGAAGGCAAAACCCTCTACCAGCAGAGATCACAACTTGCTTTATTTTGCTATTCACTTTACTGAGGTAGTCTGGTAATGAACACATGATGAACACACGATATCTCTGAGGTGTACTTGCCCATGCTTATTGACAGCACTATTCAAAACAGTCAAAAGGTAAAAACAGCTAAGATGTCCAATTACAGGTAAACTGTGATATATACATACAATGAAATATTACTCAGTCATAAAAAAAGAATGTAATAATGATACATGCTACAGCATAGATGAACCTCAAAAACATACTAAGTAAAAGAAGCTAAACACAAAAGGTCACATACTTCACTTACATGAGGTATCCACAATAGATAAATCCATAAGACAAAATGCAGATGGGTTGTTGCCCAGCTTGGGGGGTAGGATAAAATGGAGAGAAACCAATTACTAGTTAAGAGGCTTTACTTGGGAGTGATGGAAATGTTTGCTAGTGCAAATGTGCATTCTCTAATGTGCTTAAAAATGTAAATGTCCTATATAGTCTAATTTATATAAACAGTATCATGGTCTACATTTTTCTCTTCTACACTGAATCATCTTGTTACATAAAAGACTAAATCCTCGTTAAAGTGTATGTTACGCTACCCTAGCCTTCTAGCCTCCTCAAAGTCACTTTCATTTTTACTAGGAGGATATTTTTTTTTAAAGTGTCTTAACTAATAAAATTTCAAGTGCGATGACTTCCAACATGCAGATGGAATACTTTGTATTAAGATACTTTAATATCACATCAAATGAGGAACTGTCTGTTCATAAGATCAAACCAGTTAGACTCACTTACACAAAAATTTCCTGAGTGTACAGGTCCAGAGCTATCAATATACAAAAATCCTAACTAATCCTAACTAATTCTGAAAAACAGGGAAGCTGTGCTCAGGGATATGACCTGAAGGCCATGCCAGTGACACCTTAAACTGAAGCTCCCAGAACAACATCACTTGGAAGTGCTCTCCATCAACAGACCAAATGCTCTTCCTGTGCTCACATTGGCCTGTTATTCCCAGTAAGGTTCTACGTTCTATGCCTACATTAAGATTTTTCGATTAAAAAATGGAGCACATTACACAGCTCCCCTGAACCTTAGCACATGATGGTACAGATCAATTTATCAGAGAGTTGGTGACCTCAGTTCCTTTTCTATTTATAATAGAGCAGTAAACTCCCTACCTTCCTCTGCCTTTGGAACTGGCAGCACCAAAAAGTTAGCAGGCATGTGCCTGCAATCAAGAGATTGTCACCATTGTTTGAGGCAGAGAAATTGAACTAAATCCATGCTTTAGAATAATGGTCCTGTTGGCTATACCAAAATTACGAGAGAGAGCATGCAGAATCACCTCTCAAGTGATGGTGATGCACAGTCGACAGCTGCCCTAGCCTCTTGCTACTCAATGTGTGGTCCACGCACCATCAGCATCGGCATCACGTGAGAGCTGTTACAAATGCAGACTCTCCAGCCCCACCCCAAACCTGCTGAATCAGAATCTACCTTCTAAGAAGATCCTCCAGGTAATCTGAGTCTCTGTAGACATCAGTTTCCTGGCAAAGAACAATATGAGAAAAATATTTCAAATATAACTTAAAGCATTGTTTCTCCTTAGTGTGAACACAAATCACCTGGGGCTTACAGAGCTCACCATTAGGCCATCACCAAAAGTACTTGAATTCCATTCTTATGATACACTAATTGTGATCACATTAATTGTGATCATTCAAAATTATCTTAAAGCAACTCCCAAGCAGCAGAGTAACTACTATATACCCAAATTTGCATTTTAATTATAGTTTCCATTAAGAAAGCCGTTTAATCACAATTTCGATTAGCTGACATCTAGTTTTTTTTATTATTTTGGAGAATTCATCCCATTTTATGGCTTAGCTAATAAATGTAAGCTTTGAAGCAACACCTACATTTTATGACTTTGATATGTAGGTAAATTCTCAGAGATGCAACTTCAGTAGTTATTTGTGAGAAAAAATAAGCAACAAGAGTTTTTTTGTTTGTTTTGTTTTTTAAGTTTTCCTTGGGTTTTTATTTCTCCATGAAGAAAAAGGCTTGGTCATTTGCTGGCTGATAGCAAAGAGACTGACAAAAAACAGAGTAAAGTTTGGTCACACATGAAAATAGGAATAGAAATGAACTAGGAATGCTTGAAAGGAATTGCCAAGTGACACTAAGGGCCTAGGAGATTACACATGATAATTATGCTGAAAGCTTGGTGATTTCATTTTTCTCCAGCATTGCTTGGCAGAGCAGGAGCAAAACCCAGATCAAGAGAGGTAGAACTGAGAGCTGGCAAGTTAGGGCAGCAGCAGACCAAAAGAATGAGGGCTGAGTGCTCTGGCAAAAGACTAGTTATTCAAATGCTTAATCAACTGGTCACAATCAACTACACAGAAGCAATAACAGGCCTTGTCAAATTGCAGCATGAAATAATGTACAATCTCACATATTATTCAAATCAAACTTAACATCAAAAATGAACATAAAAACTACCTACTCTTTTTTTTTAATGCTGAAATAGATGCTTAAGAAGTTCTGTCTAACAGACTGATGGTGGCCAGAGGTGGAGGGTGGGGATGGGGGTAGAAAATGGGAATAAAAGAAGAAAAAGTTCTGTCCTCGAATTATTCATGTTCTATGTTCCAAACAAATAAGTAATTGCTTAAAGAAACATGTCATAATGACACTAACAGGCATATTTTATGAGGCAATAATGCATGTTTAATGAAGGAAGACTACACAGTAAAACTTTCGAGCTCTATGAAAACTCGCGTTCCTTCAGTGCAGCTGCTCCCACCACCCTTCACAGATGCCTCTCGATCCTCAGATCTTATTCAAGCTTTTCCAGCCTCAGGGGCTCCCTGCTTTACAAGACTGACTCACTTTTTAGTCATTTCTATGTCAAGAAAACCCAAAGATTCCCTCACTGTAATTGTAAAACACTGTTCCTAAGTCTGTGATTATGGAGTTTGAGAAGCCCCACAAGAAGCCCACTTACTAGCTGGACACTCAGGAGAGCTGAAGGCACAGTTCCAGTCCACGGGTAGAGGCCTGAGAGCCAGGACAGTCAATGAGATACTCTTGAGTTTCAGTTCACAAGCCGGCAGGCTCGAGAACCAATATTTCCTTTCCAGTAGGAAGGCAGAAAAAGACAATTGTCCCAGCTCATTCAGTCAGGCAGAAGTAGTTTCCTCTTATTAGCAGAAGAATCAGCCATTTTCTTCTAGCCGGGCCTTTAACTGATTAGATAAAGCCCACTACATTAGGGAGGGAAATCAGCTTTTTCAGTCTGCCAATTCAAATGTTAATCTCATCCAAAAACACCCTCTCAGACACACCCAGAGTAATCTTTGACAAACTATCCGGATACCCTTGGTCCAGTCAAGGTGACACACAAAAATTAATCATCACAACTACTGAAACTGTTCTTGAATTGGCTTTCCTGCTTCTTTTCTTGATTTCCTTCATTCTACCATTCACACACCAACCAGTGATCTTTTTCTACTTTTAAAGGTTTTTTCGAGATATAATTTACATACCATACAATTTACTCATTTAAAGTGTACAGTTCAGTAGTTTTTAGTACATTCACAAATTTGTGCATCCTCTACCACAGGCAACCGATGGTCTCTAACAACAAATTAAATTTCTCTCAAAAGCCCCCATTGGCTTCTCATCGTATGTGGAGTAAAATGTGATCTACTCACCAAAGTCCATGAAGCCTTACAAAACCTCGTTGGCCTACATCTTCAGCTCACTCAGTTCCAGACTGACAGTCCTCCCTGCGGGTCCTGCCTTGATCCCCTCTCTTTTTCTTCTGACTGGAAAACTCCTTCTCATCTCCCCAACTTCATTTACATCCTAATCAAATGTCAACTCCAGAAATCAGACGTCCCTGAGCACCTTCTCTGATATATTTCTCATACATGCACTCAATCATTCTCTGCCCTTCACCTTATTATACCAGAAGAATTATTGATAACTGGCAAAGTGTTACGTATTCTTCATGGTAATGATTGGCACCTGACAGGTTATGATTGATTTACTGACTGTGCTCCATTAGGAAGGAACTTTCTCTGCCTTATGTGTGGGTGTGTCCCAAGTTCCTAGAACAGTACCTGGCATATAGTTAGTGTTCAATAAATATTTTCAGGAAGGGAGGGACAATCATGGGCCTAAAACCCATCAAATAACCAATGCCTTCATATCAGTCTTACACTTGGGTTCTATTTTTTACTCATCTCATTTCTTCTTCCCTTTCTAATTTCTACATAAGAAAAGGTTTCGAAAAAGAGACGTGCCAAGTGTTTTTTTATCTGAATAAAACTGTCACGTATGATATGATCCTGCTCTGAATCATTGCTTTTTATTTCCACAAGATAATTATAGCGTTGCTTTAAGAATTCTAATTCATTAGGTTTTAAAAAAAGATTGCCCTCAAGGCCGAAAGTTGGCATATAAATGTTCACCTTAGGTTTAAAAGCAAGTAAGTTCTGAACTCCAGAGAAGTACTCCTAAACTGTGACTAAGAAATAAAACAGGAGTTTCCTGACTGACAGTGCTGCATCATTATGAGGCTATTGGAAACAACTTCAAAGCTGACACTAAGTTTTTAAGCTTTCACTTTTGGCAATACTTATCTTTAATTGGGAGTTGGAGAGAAGTAGGGAGGCAAGGAGGCTCATGAAGAAATTGCCTAAAAATACTTTGTAAATTACTCAACTATTATTGACTTATTTATATGCCATTTATGTTGAGGTATGTTAAAGCATTTAGATATTTAAAATCTAATATTTGTTACCTTGAAGACAGCCAATACAAGATCCCCATTCAGTCTCTTTTCTCAGACTCCTGATGATTAGATAACCCCAAACTATTTCAAAATATAGATAGTGGTCCACAAAAAATTCCAGTAAAATATATGTTAGAAAAAAGTATTTAAATTAAAAAATAACCATGGAAAATGTCATTTTGAATGCAAAAAGTGGCCTTACTTTTAGTAAATGCTTACCTTTTATGCTATAATTTCTTAAACAAGTATAAACTAGCCATTAAAAATGGCAATACTCACCTATATCTTTATTAAGAAGAAAAAGTACTCCATGTTTTTGTTATTGGGGTTTTTAAAGAAAATAATGAGATTGACAAACTCGTAAAAAAAAAAATTTAAGCTTTAATGTTTGAAGAATAATTAAATTATACAACTTGTAACCATGGTTTAGCGTCCCTTTGAAATAAAAATATTTCTTTAGCACAGTTTTAACAATGAGATGACAACTGAGCAGTTTTAATCAATTTTATTGATATCGTTTAAATTTCACTGTCTCCTTTTGAAAACAGAATAGATAAAAATGTATCTTCTAACTCAATAAACACCAAGGCCTGATCTAACATATATTGTTCCAATACCATGATAGGTGAGAAACCAAAAAAAATTAAAAAGCATGGTGATTTATGGAAACATCTAGCTTTCATTATTTATCAACTGTGAGGAAATCAAGACGATGAAAACTAAATAAGAGTTCTTTGAGAGGAGGTAACCTCAATACGTTCCCTATCCATGTGGAGATGGAGATCATGGCAGCCCAAATCACCTCTGTATGAACGCTGCTCTTATTGGCCAAGCAATCAAAGAGACAGGATGAGTAGATCAAAAAGAATCTGCTTTGTGAAAACCTCTCCCAAATTTGCTAGGTGGAAAATCCACTCAAGAGAATCTATTAAATCAGCAATAAAATTCAAGAACAGAAAATAAACACTATCAATCTTACCATTAAATGGTTATTCTAAACTAGCTTCACAGTACTATCTTCCCATGCTGTCACTTGTTATCGGTGTTTTGTACACATCGACATCCAAATATATTCACAAAAATATCTTGCTTAATACCGAGCAGAGAGATAGTCTCTCTGAGGCCCACACTGGGTTTAACCTTCAGTTTCCACTCTCTCAAGCAAGGCAGATACTGGCAGCTAAGCCAATTTTATATCTCATTCTATGATTCCTTGAGTATTTTCTCTTTAATCATACAAAATTTATTCCTGCCTTCTACCCAGAAAAGTGCCATCCTTGAATGAAAATAATATATTCGTTCTTATATTACTTCAATTTGGATGAGAAAGCAGAGGAAACAGAAATGGGCTTTTTTCCCTGAAAACACTGTCTTAAGGTCTCTTATTTTATTTTTTTTTAATTTGTTTTTATTTGTAGAAAGAGCTCGCAAGCTCAGTATCCCACAAACCTCCCCTCTCCCAACCCCCACAGCTCCTCTACTCTTGGGGAAGAAAAGGGGATAAATACAGTCATTGCCTGCGAGTGGTTTTGTAAAAAGCACATGATAAAATCTGGATAAGAATATTTAAATTCCTCAAGTGAATGTTCTGTTACTGCTGGAAAGGAACAAATTAGGTGTTGTAACAGTGACCTTGACGCAGACTAGGTCACTGTGCTGACACCCAAGTATATAGGAGAGTGAAGATGAACGAGTCAGAAATAATTGTACACAGGTGTAGCAATGTTAACCACTAATAACCTTGTAAGAAATGGCAATAAGAATCCCAAAAGTTGCCTTATTTCTTGAAGTAGCCATTATGAAGGCAAGAAAAAGTGACACATCCAACAGCTTAAGCTAGCTGGTATCTTTGCATTTCCTGCATTCTCCAGAATTTTACAGCATTCCTAAATGAGAAGACAATCCTCTCAGCCTCTACAGTCGAAACCTTACACATTCCATTCTTGAAAGTAATCTGAAAGAGTAACCCTTTAGGGCAAAGATGTTCCAATCCAGCCCATATTTTTGATGCAAGGATTTTTCTATTGAGTCCACTGACAGATACAAACATTCACACAAATGAATGGTTCAAACCAAGTTTTCTGGAATACCACTGCTTTTCAAAGGGAAATTGAAATTGAAATGGCAAGTATGAGTAGATCAATCAAATCTATAGTCAGTTGGCAAACTAGCCCATATAAAGTGATAGTGTTTACTTTCTTGATTCTTACTTATTTTTTTAGGCAAGGCAACCCTTAATTGACCTTACAGACTACAAGGACACTGTCAGCTTACAATGTAGACACTTTCTTGATTCTGTAGCTCAGTGGTTCTCAACCAGAAATGATTAATCCTGTAAGAGTCACTGGCAATGTCAGGAGACATTTTTCGCTATCCCAAGTGGGGGGTTGGGGCATGATGTTACGCCAGGGATGCCGTTAAACATTCTTTAATGCACAGGACAGACATCTTCAATGAAAAATTATCTGGCCCAAAAGGTCAATAGACATTAGGGCCAAGGTTAAGAAATCTTGCTTTAGCTAAATATAAATAAACCGGCAAAGATCCAAGATGACTAAAGTCTTAAGGTTAATAACTTCCATGATGTTTTCTACACATATTGTATTTCGCTCACACTAACACATCAGATGGTAAACACTATTCTGGTTCAATGTCTCTTTTCACCATCAAGAATATCTTGCCTACTTCTCAGATTTTGTTTTAGGGTTGAACTTTTTTATTACCAAATAAAGTTTGTGTTTTGAGTTTCAATGATCTGAACATACCCACATTTAACAGCAGCTAAGTTTTTAGAAGACACAAACTCATGGGTTAGAATTTTTTTTTTTAGCATGTCTTTGTAAAGAATAGAACTTTGTAAAGAAAAGATAAGAAGAAATCAATTTATTTATAAAATAAATAAAACTCAGTCAAGTGAGAAAAGTCACATCTCTTTGGGAACATGGTTACTGCCTTCCCCCCCCGCCCCACCCAAAAAATATAACTATGAATAGTTCAAGAAGAACATTCAATATATTCCTAAATTATGCAAACATTTCTTTCTGTATCATCATTGCTCAGAGAACAGCCCATGTTTTTTACACAAGTCCATGTGCAAAGGGTGAATCCACTGCCTTGACTTCAAAGCTAAATATACATGGTCACTGACATGAAATGGAAAAGTTACAGCTAAAGGAAATAAAATAAGAGGAAGTAATGGATAAGAGGGCACGGAGCACTATAATCACTCAGCTTAAGAAACTCTTACACAGAAATTATGTAATTCTTAATGTATTTGACTTAACTCAGCGTAACTGCCCCACAAACACCTCATTCGCAGAACCCACTTCAACCCACACACCTGCACTGAGTTAGCCAAAGGGAACCAACACTCTTAACCACAGCCCACTTGGCCAAGATGACTCTCTTCTCAAGGAACTCATGCCCAGGCTGGTCAGTGACCCATGATACCTGATCTGTGTAGATTCCTCTCTTGGGAATCTCAACTAAAAAACACCATTTCCAACAGGAAGAAAGTAATCACTTGGAATGTGGCTGCCATGTTTTTGCTGAGCACTGGATTAATAGGCAAGTCCTCTGGAAAATTCCTTAAAACACTCCTCATCTTACTTAGCTTGAAAGCATCTCTACATTCTGTTACTAAAAAAAAAAAAAAAACACTAACTGCATGTAAAACTGGTGAATTCTGATTAAGGTTTTTGTACCAATGTCAGTTTCCTGGTTTTAATATTGTACCATATTTATGCAAGATGTTAACATCTGGGGAAGATGGCTGAAGGACACAGAGGGCCTCTCAGAACTGCTCTTGTTGTTTTGTTTTGTTTTTTGCAAATTCCTGTGAATCTATATTTAAAAATTAAAAAAAAGTTCTTTTGAAAAGCATGTGGGTTTACAGCTGTCATGACAATCTCATCAAAATTTAACTAAAACATTTACCTATCCATATTACTTTCCCAGGGCTGCCATAACAAAGTACCACAAACTTGGTGGCTTAAAACAAAAGAGATTTATTGTTCTGGAGGCATGAAGTCCAAAATCAAGATATCCACAAAGCCATGCCCTGTGAAACCTGTAGGGGAATTCTTCCTTGCTTCTTGGTGGTTTTCTGGCAATCTCTGGTATTTGTTGGTTTGTAGATACATCACTCAAAACTCAGTTGTCACATAGCATCTTCCTGTGTGTATCTGTTTCACATGGCCATCTTCTTATAACAACATCAGTCAGATTAGGGGCTCACCCTGCTCCAGTATGATCTCATTGTAACTAGTTACATCATCTACAATAACCTTATTCCAAAATAAGTTCACATTCTGAAATACTGGAGTTTAGGACTTCAATATACATCTTTTTTTTTGGGGGGGGGTGGGGGAAGGTGGAGGCAGACACAACTCAACCTATAACATTAACTCATCAAATATCTAATTTTAGAGCACATCATTTTTCAGAATGGAAATCTTGTTTATTCATTTGTTCATTCAAAAAATCTTTGGTCTTCTCATGATCAGTCCCTATATAATATGCTGTGAACACAAAAATTACTAATATGGAAAGTCCGCCTCAGCTTCTTCATCTTTCTTCTATAAGTATCAAAATCTAAGGCTTCTGACATACTCCTTCAAGGAACTCCTGGAGGTCAATCTTCATAGACCCCTACAACTGCTCATGGATGTCCGACAAGATCCCCATCTACCATAACTCTCTGCATCACATTTATTATCTGGTGCTTTCTTGTTCATTTGTTAATTTATGTACCTGGTCCCTGCTCCCCTGCTAGGATGAAAGCACTTTGAGGTAAGGTCCTTATCCATCTTTGTTCCTCCAACATATCCCCATAAACTGAAAAAAATTATTGACCCTGTAGGCACTCAGTTATTTGCTAAAAGAATGAGTGAACTACAAAAGACCATTCATTGAACTTCTGTGTGTCAGACTATCATCCATTTCCATCCTCTATGATTTATTAACAACCCTATCAAGTAAATGCTGGAGCTCTAATTCACACTTGAAATTATGGCTTTTGAGGTTTGATATAACCACCCTAACCCACAAGCATCAGAAGAAGGAATCAAAGGAGGTATGACAATAACTTCAAACCAATTAGGCTTAGCCCAGTTCTGTAGCTATGGTCACTCTTAATTCTCCCACAGTCAATTGAAAATGCTGTGTGCTTTGTCCTGTGTTTGGAAAATTATTCTACTTAATATGTCAGAAATACATTTTATTTTAATTTCTAGAGATAAAATCTAAACCAGCTAGAATTTCTGATGCTTGATATAGAAATATTTAGAGATATTTTTGGATTTAAAAATACATTTGTGATTTCATCTCATCATAGAATCAGAAGATTGAATGAAACCTGGTGGCCAACAACAACAAACCACCACAATTCAAGCATTCCAAATATGCAGGGTGTTTAAGATCAAAGGCTAATTTCATTCAAAATGCATGTAATTGATCCAAGAAATGACTATTTAAAATCTAAGCACTAATCTAAGAATAACTCAAGCCATTTGAAAATATCAAGAGTACTTTCACTATAATTCAAATTTTTAATTTTCACAGAAGTTATTTCTTAAAAGTTATTTTCATACAAAGCCTATTTAGTTTATTAAACCGAATGTTCTTCCTAGAAAATTTCAAAAATCAAATTTCTTTAATTTTATTTCTTAATATCTTTTAACTCACTCTATTACTACACTATATTAATATATTACACTATATTTGTATGTTCAGGAGGTTCCTGGATGTATTATAAGCACAGCTTAACTATTCTAAAAAGGATAGGTTTTTTTTTTTACATTGTAATTATTAGCTCTTAACCTTCAGTATTTTGTGAAGTTAACTTTTTTAACTGACTTCTATCAACAACCTTGATTCTTAGGTATTGCTAACATTTCAAAAATTAGCCATCATTTGTCTTGACCCACTAGGGTATTTATATAATGACCGTGTGGGGTATTTTTCTCATGCAAAATTCCAAATTCAAAGCTGAAAAAATCTAGAGAATCACCTATAGTCATTTCATGGTTATTACTGAGGCAAAGAAACCAGTGGCACGCCCAATATCAGATAGGATGTTGGTAGGAAACCTATTACATAAAGCAAAAGGACAAGTAGGTCTTTAATATTTTGTAAACACACTCCAAGATCTGTGTGCTGAGTGAGGGTTATGCAGAAGCAGGAAGTACCAGAAACATAACAACTGGTGAACATGGACAGTTTCCCTAACTGTGGTCAGCTAGCAAACAATGTATGCAGGCTGAGCTTCAAAAGAACATAATCCTAAACAAATGGAATCTGTAGAAGAGATAAGCCAAAAAAGGGAATATATGAAGTCTGAGGGCACAAAAATCAAAACAAAAAAATCAATAAAATAAAAGCTTTCCAGAACAAGGTACATAGAGAAAACCAAAAGCAGGAAAAGGACATCACTAAACATACTTTTCTTGAGCAAAACAAACTCAAACCTAATTTCTATAAGAATCCCAGATAAGAGAACCTGTCTATGCCCATCTTTTTACATTTCAAAAATAAAGAAACCTAGTTTTGAAGATAATTTATTACTTACCAAACCTGCTATTGGTGTGGACAGTCTATTGATCTTCTTAATGACACCAGGTTTAAGCTTATTAATCAAACTGAAAGAAAACAAAGAAATAAGATATGCAATTACACGATTGCCAATACCAGTTTTAGTGTTCTTTTCAATATTCTCAAAAATCATGTAAGCCGCTATCCATCCCTAATATGTTTTTTCAGAGCCAACAGCTCAACAGAAAGTAAACGAACAAGAAAACACATCAAGGAAGAGAGTAAGAACAGCGCCGCCAACAACGGGGAGCGCCCTGTAGAAACACACTTCTATGACCAAAGCCATGTCCTTAAAAACAGTTAGTTTCCCATTAATTAACGAAAGGTAAGATTTCGTTGTTTCAAGTTGCCAGGTTAAGAATCTCTTTATTGTCATTTAGTTTGTTTGGCCCTAAGAATACCTTTTTCAATTAAACATTGTCATTGATTTGTTTCTCAAATCGATCCTTATTATTACTTTGCCAGAGTTAAAGGGTACAGTGGAACTCATCCTAAAGGCCAACTAATAATTATTGGTAACTCATTCGGGTCCATGATGATTGGTTTGTTACCATAGCAAAATGACTGGGTGAAAAATTAAATGTACCAGAAATTCCCAAAATAGGCTAACAGTTACCTCAGAATCTAATGTCGAACAAGATTAAGTTGCTATAAAAATTTGCAAAAATATCTATATGTCCTTACTCAAGAAAACTAAAAAAGAGCACAGCTTTGATAACCTAGAGTACACTTTTTGGTTCCAAATCTAGATTATTGTGAATTCTATTTTTTGTTGTTGACTAATACAGTGCCAGGCTACATCAAAATGTAATGCTATAATAATATTTTTCTATTAATGCTATCTTCGTTAATTAATCATTAATCTTTGCCAGAAAACAATTTGAAACAGTGACTTTCCTATTCAATAATCCATCCACACACACACAAAAAAATTATTTATTTTGTAACAGAGTTCCAACAGGAAAGCAAATTAAAAAGAATCAAACATTTTTAATTTACTGGTCTCCACAATGGGTGAAAGAAAATAAAATCTGACACTTGTGGAATGTCACTCCTTCAGCATTCCAGAGATTTACATATACACTTGAATGTGCTAAAAATAAAAGAAGACAAAAGTCTCAATTTAATAACCCTCAGAATGTTGTTCAACAGGATTCAGAATGACAAAATGATGGCTTATAAAGATTTAGTCTGATGAACAAAAGATGTTTTCTGTTTTCACAGTTTCTTCACACAAAGGTCTTTAGACAATTTAATATAGATAATAAAACCAATCCCCTCAACTTTAAGCATTTCCAAAACTGTTAACTCCTTGATTCCTAATTTATTTGTGCAGTGAGAGCCATGGAGGGAGAAAGGTTTTCTCCCTTCCTGGCCACTTTATTTTTCTTCAGTTACTAGCTGAGGAGGTAAAAAGAACTGAGCACGTTTATAAGAAATGAGAGTTCTAAATCAGTTCCTCTAGTTGTTCTCTGTTTACCAGGTATTTCTTAAATTCTATTATCAGTGGCTTTCCTGCAATGCATAGAACTAACAACTGAAATAGTATTTAATAGGAACATAAGTCTCAAAGAGCATAAACCAAGAAGTTCATGGCAGCTGACCATTACTTAACAATGACTTTCCTATAGTAACCTGGATCTTAAAATGTAATCTTTTAGTGATATAGAAAATTAAAAACCAATATGAGCTAGGGCAACTAATAAATTGTCAGGGAAGCCTGGCATTAGTTCTTGTTAGAGAAAGAGTGTCATACATTCTTCCTCCACCCATTTGAATCACAGGGGACTTTGTCCAAACCATTCAATTTACATGTTTACTTCACTTATCATTTTGTATTATTACAATGTCAGTAACATCAGGAGTATTTTTTTAATATAGTTGCTGGGTTCTCAGTTAAGTCAGCCAGAGGAAGTAAGGGATAGAGGTAAAGGAAACAGCATGGATAAATGTTGCCTCCCAGTAATGAGTTCACTCCTCCCTCATCAGAAAGTTCCAGAGCTATGACTCAGAAGCAAGACATACAGAGTGATTGGTGTCCTTCACTCCTCAGGCTCCTAGCACATATACAAACATGGAAATAGCCACAAGGAAAAAAACATACCCTGGATAACTCACAAACTACCCTCTAAAAAGTCATGTCTCCAGATAATCATGCTAAGTGAAATAAGCCAAACAGAAAAAGTTGAAAATCACATGATATCATTTACTTGTGGGATATAAAACTAAAAGCAACAAATGAACAGGACAAACAAACAGAAACTTATGGATATAGGCAAGAGACTAGTGGTTACTAGAGGAGAGGGGGTAGCAGGGAAGTAGACAGGGTAAAGGGGCTCAAATATGTGGTGACAGAAAGAAATCTAACTATGGGACGTGTGCACACAGTGCAAATATATGTCTTACTGTTAAAGTGTACACTGAAACATAGGATTTTGTTAACCAATGTCACTATAAAAAATAAATATGTTTTAAAATTTTTTTTAATTAAAAAGCCATGTCAACAGAAGAAAATGCTATTTTGTTTTGTCGCTTGTTAAAATGGTATTGGTTCTAAGCACTAGAATATAGAGAAAATGCTCATATGGTTTGGGCAAATACTGAACATACAATCAAATTATGAACTATGAATAATTATTTTCATATACAATTAAAGAAAAAAATCTGTAGGATGTTTTCTCTAGAAAAAAAAAGAGATTTTATAAAATTTAAATTTCTGTGAAATTAAGTATATCCACAGGAATAAGGGCATAGTAGTATGTCAAATAAAATACAAGTGTCACACAAGAAAAATACTACTGTCTTTTGCAAACAAAACTTCTTTGTATAATAACTGTTCTTCAATTATATATATTCCTAAGAGCAACACTGACTTCAGGTGACTGGCTGTATTCTAGAATCAGATAACATAACTTTCCAGGTGCCTATATGCACAAGCAACTAGAGCAAACAAGAGACCATTTCATCTGCCTGTATTCCCATGTCCCATCCTGTTGCAGAATTATATAGTTACTCCCTTGAGCCCTCCCTTAGGTAATGGCGTAAACCTGGTGATATGCTTTGATACAAAAGGTTTGCTCTTTTAATAACATTAAAACCAGAACAGAAATGTCAGTCATTTTGTATCTCCCAATAAGGCCCGCAACTCTCTCCTTTCAGCTCATCCCTCCAGTGGCTGTCTATTTCTTTTTCTACTCCCACCCAAAACACTGTCCACCCCTTCCAAGGGAGCTGAGTTACACAACAGATGCTAAAAAGTTGGCTCTGTTCAGAAACCTCGTCACCAGTGAATGTGATATGACTTTAAATATAAATCAGAAATGACACTCAGAAAACCATACATACAGCTCAATATGATGTCTAGCTGAGTTATAGAAGGTTTTCATCAGAGTAAAATTTATGCTCTGTCTGTTAGTCTCTAAAAACTAGTTCCAAATGCCAAACCTCACTTTCCCCCTTATCAGAAAGCTCTTCAGCAGAGGTACAAAATGCAGGGACATTTTGTACTCTTTGGACTTCCCATTTCCAAAGATTTTCCAAATGTACCAGAAAGACTGACATCAAAGAGCACAATACACTGAGAATAAACTTTCTAACCTATGAATTATTAGGTTAGCTATTTACAAATATATTTCTAACATCTTCCTGTCAACCATGATTTTTAAATCTATATACCTCCATAGTAGTCAAACTTTTCCTATTAGTAACTAAATTTTTTAAAGATATAATAAAGATATTACACATTTCCTTACAAATTAAAGAGCAATGATTTTTATCTTATCTGTTATTTGACACTCAAAAAAACTTGCCTAGTTTTAGATGCAAACTCTGCTCAACAAACATCTAAATGTTTACTAAAGATAGAGAGAGCACTGTGCTGGGATCATACAGCGATCAGACAGGGAAGCTGTCAAGTTCAAGAATATCTTTCAATCCAAACAGCACCTCTTAGCATTTAGTGGGCTACCCGTCATTTAGTAGGTGCTTTAAAAATATCTGCTAAAATCCACCGACTTATAATACAGAAATTTTTGTGAATGACTCAAATACATTTTTCTGTAAGTGATTTACCTAAATTTAGAAAAACTTTGCTTTTAGTTTTATTCAAATGCTAGAAATGGTTTTTGGCTTCTCCCCACAAGGACCCCTCTCTTATTTTTTCTGTTGCCAGATAGTTAAACTTTAATGGTCTCTCCTAATTGTCAAATGTTAATTAAGATAGTAAATTCTATCAGATACATTAACTGGGACTGGTTATATTTTTCTTAATCTGTAAGCTATTCTAGTTTATTATATTGTCCACAGAAATAATACATAACTGTAGCATAAATTTTAGTGACTGAGACAGTCCATTCTATGGATGAACCAGAATTTACATTAACATGTTCTATAACAGTTGGACTGGCTATCTTAAGTAAATTCCTTACTAATATTTTAAATTAATTACCTCCATCTAAATTCATAAGCTATAATATTTTTAAAATAACATTGATTAGTTAATGATCACATTTCCTTGGATAAAGTAATAAGCTTATGTAATTAAAATTTGTTAAGTGTAAAAACTCAATATAAATATTTGTAATGACTTCAGTATTTTAAAATTAAGTTCAATTTGCAGAAACCCTGCAGTAGTAATTTTGAATACTGCTTAATTATTTACCACACAAACAGTTAACAGTACATGCTAAGATGGGGAAATGTGTGGAACAGCAACAAGTCAATACCAATGCAATTCACAATTATCATTTTATTATGACAGGACTTCCTTATTTGGCCTCACTGTTATGCCCGAAGGATGCTGAAGTGAGCCTAGCAAAGCTTGAGAGGTCCGACAGCAGGTTCCTAATTCCAAGCAACCCCAATAGTTACAGCACTAATGGATCTCGCTGAGTAACATGAAACTTACCAATACCATATCAATAACAAAGGGCATCAAGCAGGGGGACTCAGGCTTCTGTACTGCCACTTACTATTACCTAAAGTTGCTAAACTCCTCTCTATCCCTTCATGTAAATGAGAGTGATATGTCATTTTCTAATAATTGGACTTACGTTCTCTCCAATTTTTGCCCCTATAAAAATGCTTCAATGCATATTTAGATGTGTATCTTTATCCCTGGTTCTTACCATTTCGTTCTTTATTTTTTATTTAAATATAGTTGGAATACAATATTATATTATTTATATCAGTTTCAGGTGTACAATATAGTGATTTGACATTTTTATACCTTACAGTGTGATCATCCCTACTAATTCTAGTAATCATCTATCATCATGCAAATATCACAATTTTATTGTCTATATTTACCGTTTCTTACATTTTATTTCTAAAAGTAAAATCATCAAGGTGAAGCTCTCGATACTTGTTCAAAAAGGAATCTGGCAACATGAATCAACTTGCCTTTGCACCAGCACACAGCCTTCGTGCGCCTACCTCATGGCATGACATGATACAACTGGTCACGTTTTTCATAGCAGTGACAGGATTCCTCTGTCAGCTACCTGCTGCACCATCTCCCAGTGCTGCAGTTTTTAGAACCATCACTCAAGAAAAAAAGAAATATTCAACAATTTTACATTTCACAGTTCACATATGTAAGCTGTTTTTAATATTTCCTACTATGAAAATGCTTTATGCATTTTTTACTTGTTTTATAGTCTTTTCTTAAAATCCCCAAAGAAGGATTATCAAGTCTTATAATTTTTATGATAAAATACGTGTTTATATTAATACATAAAATGGCATGTTATTACTTGACAGGTATTGCCAAATTGCTTTTCAGAGCTGTACCAGTTTATATTTAATTGGTCATTTTGAGAATATTATAGACCATTTCTCCACAATACAGCCATCATTTTATAACAAGTTTTAAATTATTTACTAGTTTCAATTAAAAAAACAGTATCTGGTTTTAGCATGATTAGTCCTTACTAATGAAGGTTAATATTTTATTGTTTATTTCCAGCATTATTTCTTCATTTGTGAATTATTTGCCATATCCTTTGCTTATTTGTCTACAGAGGTTTTTAAATGTGTATCTTACCAATATATTTGAACTCTAGATAATCTTTAAGTCATTTTTGCTTACAATATTTGTTTGGAATGTCATTTGCCTATATATATTTATTTGAATATATATTCAAATCTATTTTTTCCTATTCCTTCAAAGCTTACAATTATAAACTGCCTCTAAAGTTTTTTCTAACTCTTCAATTGTATTATCCAGCTTATTATTTTAATCTGGACTGTAGTTTTATATATGATGAGTTTTTAAATTAATTCTTACACAATTATTTATCCTAATACAATTGCTCTATTTTTTCATATTTCTTTCATCACAAATTTTTATGTATAAGAATATATTTCTGGACCTTGCTATTACATTAATATGTACATTTATAAGGTAATACATAATTATTAAACACTATGCTTTGTCATGTTTTGTCAGGTGTTTTAATAGTGGGTTAGGCTCATTCTACAGAAATTTTCATTTTTTATCCTTATTTATTATTCCATGTGAATGATAAAATAATTTTTAATTTCAAGAAAAATCTTACTAGATCTTATATAGGTATTGGATTAAAACAATAATTAATTTTGACATTCATTATCCTACATGCAAATGTAGTTTATCATTCCATTTCTTAAATCTTATAGCTTACCATTTTATTTTCTACATATAAAAGTCCCATGCGTTGCTCTAAAGTAAATGTTCTAAACTTTATTACTATTGCTTTTATTCATTAGGTATAATCTAATTTTCTGATTGATGATTGTTGGTATATAGAAATTATAGATTGTCTCTCACATAAGGCACTCTACCTTTAATTTATGTGATACTATCATATATGTGTCCTTTTTGCAATATTCATTCTCCTCATTTAATTTACTTCATATTGTGCTTACCAGAATCCCCAAACTTTCACCCTTTCATGGCCAACACAGTGTTTTCTGTGTGTCCACCTGAGAGCCTTCATTACATCAAAAACCTACTTTGATAACCCTCTTGCTGATCAACTTTAATATAAATTGTTTATATCATATGCATTTAGCACATACATTGCTCCCTTTTGTTTTTAGACCATCATTCTCATCTATTTCTCAGAGGCCCTATCACTGAAATGCTGTATGTTCACCTTTCAGTAATTTATATTTAGGATAAGAAAGCCCTGTGTAGATGGTACGTGCAGGTTCACAGCACATACATGAACTTTCTTCCTTCAGGTTTGAGGCCACAGTATAAAAAACTTTTGCAAAATTTGCAATGAGTCTGTACATTGTGACTACAATTACAGACGTGAATTTTTAAATTGATGTTCCTCAAGCTCACCTTCAATTTGATACAAATTCTTAAAAATGTTTCTGCTTATGTAGATGTAATATTACAGAAAAAAAATGACCATGAAACTGAAAAACAGAGCATACAGACGGCAACCACAAAATACTCCCATGAAGAAAAAGCAGTTTAATCTTTTTAAGTTATCTTTATGAAATTGAATATTTGCATCTTTTACCTAAATGTTTACCTATTTCTGGGCTATCAAATAATGTGGAAACTTTAAAGTTAAACTACATTGAGTGAAGAAAAATAGTTTTTATTACTTAAATTTCAAATGGCTATATGGATCGGGGTCAACAGATAGTGCTGGCAAGCCAAAGAGCTGTATGGAAGCAACTGTCCTTAAGAAATACAAAACCAGAAGATCTCTAAGAAAAAGCTCTCATCAATACACAAGAGCCTCTGGGCAACATGGAGCACGGCAGAGAAGCCACAAGGGCCCAGGAATGTCACTGTCATTCAATGTATGAATGTCACCCGCCCTAACAAAAGACAGAGTTCTCTTGGCCTAAATGAGAAGTGACAAAGTTCTCCATCTTGTCCGATGTCTTAAAACAATCATTTGAGTGCCCCAGAGTAAATGAATAGTGTTTTTTAAATATTTTTTCAAGAATTAAATATATCTTTAACAAAATATTATGGTACTTTAGGCAGATAGTATAGTCATGGCTGATATAAATAGAAACAGTATTTCTCAAACCAATAGGTAAACATCTTGCTCTACTCTTTCCAACCTGCGAGCTATGGAAAAGGCCTGGTGAGCTTTCTCAATAATGTAAGCCACGAGTTCAAAAGACATAAACATCTGATGCATAGCTGATTTGGAAAAGAGCAAAGACATGGACTTATTCCAGAGATGGGAAGTATAGACTGACTAACCAGAGACACACCCAATAAGATTACCTTCAAACATATCTTGTTACTTCATAAGGAGAATAAAGAATGTTTTCATTTGAATATTTCCAAGATTGCTATCATAAGATGAGTAACTGTGAAACTACTAACTCATATCACTAGCTAGATATTCCAGTAAATATGTTTAGCAAAAAATAATTCTGCTAGAACCACAGAGCAAGAGAGGACTGAGGATATGTATATAGGAGCAAACCTCAAATATTTTGTAACATATAGTAAGGTAGACCTCATACACACTAATAACAATGAAGACAGGAGACAGATTAATAGATACAATAATAAAATTCACAGAAAATTATAACAAGGAGCTGAAATGACTTTATAGGCTCCTGTCAATCCTTTTACCAAATAGAAAAAAAAAAATAGATCTTGTTTCTATCTCACTGTTTAGTAAGGCCAAGAGAGATTACATGTCTAAGGTAGAAAGTAAAAGAATTACTATAACAGACTTTGACTAGGAGAGTATTCTTTAGGCCTCAACTCATTAGACTGCAGTTAATCAAACTAAATGATACTAAATAATTAACAGAAGATATTGACTTCAATAGTCAATCAGATTAAAAGGCAATAAATGGATATAATATCCTCATTACTCAGATATGTATCTTGTATGAAACCTCAGTGCAGAGTTTATACCCAGTTTAGACTATTGGAAATGTCAGCACACTGCCAGCTGGGTGAAAACTGTAATAAGCTCACTTCTCCCAATTCTCCACTTTGATAGCTTGGAATGCCAGTTCAGAAGGATAAACTATAACTAAAGGATAAAAGATTACTGAAATTACAAGATAAAACAATAAGAAAATTATTTTAATGGTGGTAATTAACTAGGATGTCTACAGAGATTTAATGGGCAACAAATAGACCCTATATTTCACAAGAATTGATCATTTTTCTAGCAGTGAACCAAACGGAAGTCAGCCTTTTTCTGTAAGAAGATGAATTCAGATTTTAAAAATATCCTAATCATGTTTTAGCTAAAACTTAAGATTTCTTATGGGTAAAATAATCTCAAAGACAGATAGCTTACTATATTTACTATTAATTTAAAAGTCTGAGCCTAAAATACCAGGATTCTGAATAATTGATTTTGCTTTCCTCATATGTATTATAATTTAGATAGACGTGGTCAAACAGTGATGCCTGCTTATAGGCCAACCAAGTAGGCTTTCTTCAGTTACAGATTTATACAGAATATAATTACCCAGACTTTGCTTTCCCGCATCACTACACCATTTAAATTGATATACCTTCATTAACCAATGGCTATAAACAATATGATACACAGTTAAGAGAAAGATTTTTTTTTTAATATAAATATTGTGCAGTACTTTGGTGTCCCACAGTATACTACAATTGCTGATTGCCACAGTTTAATATTTACTTTTGCTATTTTTGGGAAACATTCATTTAAATACTGGGTACTAAACACATTGATAAGACTTACCTGGTAATGTGCAAAACCCCAAATTGGTATTACCTCAGTTAGGAAACAGTTTAAGAATGAGCTTTTGGAAGTTGTGCATTAAAGAGACTTTTTAAAAAACAAACAAACAATCTCTCTCTAAACATGCATCCAAATGTTTGCTGTGACCATGAAGGTAGAACTTACATAATTATTCTAACAGCACTACTTGTGGTTAAAACAGTTTTTCATCTACTCTAAATATTCTCCCTGGTAACAGGTTGAATATAGTTTTTAGAAATCACCTTAAATCATTCAGAACCCAGGCTGGTGCATAAATTGCATTTTAAACAAAAACTGGGTTGTTATTATCGGGTACATTTAATGACCTAGTTATGGAAGCAGTGCTCCCTCAGAAGGGACTATCTAAAAATGTTTTCATTAGTAGTTCCATACTATGTAGCCACAAAGTGACTTCAGTGAACAGATCACCTACATGGGCCATATGCTCTCATATATCTGAAAACAACTCTGTGCCTCACAGGTTACTTCCCACATAAACCCACCTAACTCCTATCCTGACTTGTGGGGTTTATAATTGAAATCAACGGTATTTGGCTGAAAACCTCTAAAAAGTCTATACTTATAGCAAAGGTAGTTTTCAGATCACATGCATCCTTCTAAGCCATTTCTGTCCCTTTATCTTCTGAACACATTAGAATACATTTAAATCATATAGTTTTCAAATCAAGGTAATTCCTGTCAGTGACTAATTGGCCTGACCATACAGCCTACTAAAATTAGTTTAAACACTATTTTTCAATGACAATACTGAATGTGACAACACAAGAGATCAAGATATATCCTTTAAACTTTATTTGTGGCCCTTTTTCACATGCCTGTCCTATGGTGTCTTAGCTGGGACCACATGAAACAGACATTTCTATAGGTCACAGATGGCTAAATATCTACAATTTCACAAGGTTTAACCTATCAACAGAGTTAATAAGATAGAGACTACTATCTACACACCATCTTCCTAGCAACAATCTGTATTTATACAAAATTTAATGGTTTATAAAACCTTTTAAGTTTCATACGTCTTATGGAACTGTGCAGTATGCAGATCAGATACCCTGATATCTACTTTATAGGTGAGAATAGGCTCAGATGTTAAGTCATTTGCTCAAATATCCAAAAGTACTGGAGCAAAGAATCAAACCTAAGCCTTTGACTCCTAATCTTTTCTGCAAACGACCTTCCTTTAAAAGGCTAATCAAAGTCATCTAAGTACAAGCACATACTCCCAGTGCTCTCTGTGGTCAGATTCCAGAAATACCTACTGCAGTAAGTGTCTAGATTGAAATACTTAAGTACTTTCAAAAATGTGGGTGCGTACTCAAGTACGTTCTTATAATTTATTTGCTCATTCTGCAACCTGTACCCTCACACCTTCATCCTTACATCCCACCCCCAAAGGTCACATACCTGGCTAGCTGTACTACACATCCTTTGGAGAACAAACCATCATACTAAACACAGTGTAGGCTTCATATCATCAATCACGGCACCAGCCTGTTTTCCTTACGATAACCAAAGCCTGGGATGTGATTTTCAATAATATTAATTAAATTGATAGCCCATGACTCAGATTGATTGTGGTAATGTAATGACTCCACTTAAAACTGAAAAGAAAAATGTGCTACTGCTTACCTTTGTTCTACAATCATCATTATTTACTGGCGAAGAAAAAAAGTTTGACATTAACTTCTAAACTGGGCAATTCCATTCATCAGAATAATCAGAGTGAACCATAGCTGGAGCAATGTAATAAGGCCTTCTCCTCAACTACCCATCCCCACTGGCCCATCGAGCAATAATAGAGTCTTTCTTGTTTACTAATTTAAAATAATATACATTTCACCAATGCTATCTTTAGATACAGAGACTGATAACCTCTTCTTACTGCCTGGTACTATGGGGGTGTCAATTTGCAGGGATCAGATCTCACTTGTTACCAAGAAAACATATCTGTGACTATGGGTAGCCATGGAGAGAGGAGTGAAGAAACTTCATAACACACACACACACGCGCACGCACACACACACACACCCCTTTGCCTTTGAATTATTCTTTTAAATGTCTTAAATACTTACTCACACAACAGAACACCGTTCTCTAAAGAGGCTCGAAAGTCCTTTGTTTCAAAATTCTTCTCTGTTACTGCCTGAAAGACAAATTTGGGTATTAATTTTCTCTTAAGGAATAACACACAAATCAAATTGAGTACTAGATTAATTAATATGCATCTAATGTTATAACTGAAAGCTGTGCATATATCAAAATTTGTTCCATATAAGAAGTTATGTGTGATTCTGTGTTACAAAGAGAAAGGCTATTCATTTTAGTATAAAAAAAATATAAACAGAAAAAAATCACAATGAGCATTTTCTGTACTGTAACCATTTTATAGATGATAAAAGTTAGAAGCTAAATTTCTAACGTATTTCCTATTTTTTTAAAAAAAAAACTATGGGTGATCTATTCTACTAAGTAAATAAAAATCTATTAAGATATAAATTTGAAGTACAACTATATATACACAGAATTTATTTCAATCCCATCTTTAAATTCTTCAAGTTTCATTACAAAGCTAAATAGCAGAAGGCATGACTCTCCTTAAATGTATTCATGAAATGGCCCTGATTTGTGTAAAGAGCTATTTACTGAAGCAACCTAGGGAGAAGACTATTAAATCCTGACAGAGAGAGACAAAAGACAGAGAAGGTGGATGGTATGAATTTTAAACAGACAAATCCCCACTAAAGGCTATTACATATGAACAGGCCACCTAAGGTTACCACCGGCAATGTCCTTAATGAAACTACTGAAAAAATATCTACGGATACTGTCTCTTGAGAGTGGAGTGGTTGGGAAGGATGGGGATTCCAGAGAGGAAGCAGAGAAAATGGAGGCCACAGAGAGGGGGAAAAAGCTGCTCCAAGAACAACTCCTGGGACTGGGTCCTCAGCTAAGGGTGTGGGCAGGAGGCACAGCAACAGCAATGACACCAGCTGCCCTGGAGACATACCCACCACCTGCCAGCAGGAGTCCCTGCTCCACCTGCCACTTCAGGGAGAAATACGATCCTGGAAACCTAATTTGGGAAGTTATTCATCTTAAAGGCTGGGTGAGCCACGGGGCACCTGCTGTCCTTACACACCACCGCTGGCTTTACCGTCCACTTAGAATCCCCACACGGCTTCTCCATCTTTTCCACAACGCTAGACATGCTATCTGTTAACTGACGAAACAATGGTTAATTTTAGAACGAGAGTTAGTTTCTCATAAGCTGTGTTTACAATATGGACAGCCTTCAGGGCCAGGAGGTGACACATTCAAATATAGGAACAAGAGGAAGATCCGTTCCTGTACATAGCATTAATCTACAGAAAGGCTACATTAAACTTTTGCTGAGTGTCTCTGTTACAGGCACTTACCTGGATACTTAGTGAATTTCTAAAAAATAAATTAGGCAGCTCTTTCCTTAAGAAGCTTTCGGCCACATAGTAAAACATGCTTAAAAGCACAGTAAAGTATATTCTAATAGAACGGTACATATTTTGAGAGATAACTTTAAGTGGTACATGGATTATCCCAGGTAACCTGTGTAGCATAAGCTCTTGAATTTTCCTCAAATAGATCCAATACAAACTCAATAGGAGCACTGATCCCAACTAGTGAAAACAGTGACATCTCATTTATCTGGGAACTGCTGTCCAAAGTTAAAAAGCATAAAAAAGCTCCACGAACATCAAAGCAGATGTCAAAGTCCATTTTCTCTAGGCCACTGAAACAATCTAGCAATTATGTTCTCAATTCAATTTAGATGAGAAGAAATTAGGTTTAGAAGGTCTGTGCCCTACAGACGCATGGCTAACAGTAAAGGGTGACTAACAATCAATAGCACTGGATTGACCAACCCAGAGGGCAGAATGTAGCAAGTGACAAATGGAAAGAGAAAGGACTCGAGTTAGACAAAATATATTCAAATCTCACTTTCATTACATAATAGCTGTGTGATCTTAAGCAAGTTAAATAATCTCTCTGAACTCCAGCCTACTCATCTGAAACAGGGAAAATATCACCTACTCAGTAGCCTCGAATGGCCAAGATGCTGTTCAAATACCTAAGGGTAGCTAACAGCAATATATGCTTAACCTCATTACATGTACTGACCTTAAAGTTAACACTCTGCCAACACAATCCAATAATTAACTCTCAAAGGAATACCTCTGCGCCATAGAGACAAGGCTGAGTTATATTCAGAATATTAATTAATAAAATAGAAATAATGAAATATGCAGAGCTATTAAAACCCAACTAACCAGAATGGTTCATTTCTCCAAAAAGACTATAGAAAGGCAAAATTATAATATGTAGATTTCAGACCACCCCCCTCCATATATCAAAATGTTAACATATCCTTGTATACTTACCAAAACCTAAATAATTGTAATACCTGGCTCTGTTTATACTGTATTTATAAAAAAGACAACATAAAAACTAAACAAAGATTTTTAAATAATAGTCTATATTTTAAGGACATGGGAATCTGGCATGCTCTGTACAATACTGAAGGTAATATAAAATACCATCATTCTAGAAGGCAATTTATGCTGTGTCTCTGAAGCCTGACATATGCACTCTCTCAGGCACACTATATAGAGACCTTTAGACAAAGACAACAGAGAACACAAAAGACATGACTAGAAGAAATGCTTCTACTTCTTCAATTACAAACATCCTAAACACCCAACAATAAGAAATTGATTACATTATGACATAACCATAAAACAGAAAACCACATGAAATTTAAACTCATGACATTAAAGTACTTTTATTACTTGTAAAGAATCCTTAATATATTAGTTATAAGGCAATTTATGAAATAAGACATGGAGTATAACCCCAATTACGATAACTCTATAAGCATGCATTTATAATTATGGAATAAATGTTAACAGTAATTATTTCTAAGTGGTAGACTTACAGATAATGTTAATATTTATTTTTGGCTTATTTATAGTTTGTAACGACCATAGATGTTTCTTATGCAATATACATACAAAGTAATCAATATATTTTTTTAAATAACATTCAAAATAGATCAGATTTCATCAGATTTCAGTTAATTTTCTGTATCTCCTGCATCCAAAGGATATATAGAGAGTCATAAGTTTTTTACCCTAGATAATTTATCTCATTATCTATGTAATCCACACACTCCTTAAATTTAATAATCTTTACTATTCTCCTTTCTCCAGTAAGAAGACTGAGGTTCAGAAAGTTGAACTTTCTAGAAAGTTATAGACCCATCCACATCCAATAGACATGAAAAAACCTACAGCATTTTACAAATTCTCATAAGAGGGTGTCTTAACTGCATCAGATACTAAACGTTTCAAAAGCCAAAAAAAATTATAATGTCTTCCATCTGCATTTACTTTTTTTAAAATTTAAACTAGTGTATTTTACCATGCATTATACCTTCAAAACTAATCCTCCATTGTTAAGGGTATAAATAGTAACTCCGTAAGTAAAAATTGTTCAATTAAACTTTCAGAATTTTCCTGGATACAAGAGATTTGTGCCTTAAGGTATAATGATTGTATGTGTACGTATGTGAATGAGAGTGAAAGAGAGAGAGAGAATATGGCACTCTAAACTTCAATAAAATGAAAAATTCTCTTTAAATGTTTTAAGAGTTTCTCTGGACGTTTTCATGAACGTTAAAAAATGTTAATACTGTATATACTAGCTACCTCAGCCTCAGTAACTCAAAACATCTGACTATAAAGTAAAATTCTTAATTAACAATTTATAGAGCCATATAAATGTAAAGTCATCTAGGGCCCCTTCCAAGGAACTAAAACAAAAACAGTTTTCCAAAAATCTTAAACCAAAAAGGAAAGCATAATTTTATATATAGCAGGACTTTTCAGTCTGTAGCAGCTGCCTGGGCCACATTCCTCCAGAAACACATAACATTCAGGTCCATTGCCAGGTGAGGTCAGGTCGTGGGTCTGGAGCCTGTGAATCCTGGCTCTGCCATTTCCTGCCTGTAACCCTGGACAAGCTGCTTAACCTCTTAATTTTTCCATTGGATACATTTTTGCAAAGTACCTATCTCACAGAGTTACTCTGAATTAAATGAAATAATGCATATAAAGCACTGAGCACTTGCCTGACTCAGGAGCATTCACAAATGTTAGCTAGTATTATTAGCTGTTATTCTCCATCTGTAGAATGAAGATAAAAGGTTTCATCTTATCAAATAAAGGAAAGTCTGTTTGGCCAGATGTAACTTCCTTTACTTAATGGAAGAAACTGAGCTGCCATATTATAAAAATCTACTAGACTACCTTTAGTATCCTGGACACTGTAAAAATTATAAAGTTTCACAAAGGACCTCAAAGTATAGCAAAGGCAGTTTGTTCCAAAAATTAAATCATACTTTAAGATACAAACCCATTCTTATTTTAAGAAGAATTCAGTGCGCTGAACCGTAAATTCCAGAATCCTGAGAAAACAAGTGTTTGTCTAGGAGTTCTAATCTAATAATTACTCACTGCATTTTTCAGTAATTCTGAGTCTGACTCATTAGTGAGTTATGTGAGGTGTGACACCTCTTACGTAATGAGGGTGTGATCCATAAGAACTAAACAGAGATGTGTTTCCCACTTGAGTTATCAAAAGTCAACACAAACAGGAGTAACCACTATGTAGTCAACAGCCACACCTTGCCTCCCATAAAAATTTGTTGTTGTTTTTCCCCTCCTTTCTTGCTCCTTTCCATATTTTTTAGATATAGTTTAAAAAAAACTGTCACCACCTGAAATAACCTGAGACGTACATTAGATGAGACCTGGGATATAATCCTGGACGCATCTCACTCTGTGCATTTCCGATACATCACAGCTCAGCCCCCTAATTTTCAAAGGGAAGGGGATATCTGCCCTCTCTACTTCACCGCACACAAGTGATATGTGAAAATATTTAACCCCTCTTCCAGCCATGTGTCCCTGTGCACTGACTGGCCATCCTGTTAGGAAGAAAACCAAGTGACAGGGGCCAAGATGTCTTGGGCAAGACGCTTCCTGTGAAGTTATAATAACTCTCCTGAGCATCGGAAGGGCGGAGCGGCAAACACTCCGCACAACCGCGGCCAAACCTGTCCTACCACCTGCAGCCTCCAGAGAAGCCCTGGACACTAAGTTTTTAAAGGGCACATTCTGTGGAAGGAAAATCTCAATCAGCTAAATATACAGGCAATAAGTGTCGAGTTCACAGTGTCAAAAATTCATTTATTTTCCTATGAAATGTATTAATTTAATTGACTAATGGAAATTATCTTCACACCTTTTCCTATTTCGTTTAGTTTTCTTTTAATCTTCTCACTGGATGAGATTCCCCACTAATATAAGCACCAAGTTTCTTTAAAGCTGCATCTCTCAGTTCCAATTCAGACCACATAAATCCCAAACATTCTGGGAACGCCTCAAGACCACTTTATACCAGACTGATTATCAGTAAAACACCCACTAACACAAGTCAGCAGGCACTCGTCTTATTTAAATTTCTCAATTCCTTTTAAGCAGCAATTTTAAAGGTATCTAGAATCCCAGAAGCACTACCATATTTTTGCACAAATCACAGTGCAAAACCATAGTGCCCATTTGAGCTTGTTTTAAAAAAAGATGTTTGCTGATAAAAACAAGGCTATAAGCTTCAACTGGGCTCACAGTTGATTCCAAATTGCTACCTACTAATTGAGTGATCAACTACTAGATCATGATATTTAAGATATGTATACATTCATAATCATTTCCACATAATACAAAAAACAAAACAAAACAAACAAAATCAAGAAACAGTTACCATCAGAAGCGACTATGGAACACAAGCCCCACATCGTGAAACAGTTCACAAAAAAAATTTGTTTGCCTTAATTTCCCATTCAAGGAGATGATCAAGTACTCACCTTCGAATGAAAGGGATATCGCTTCCGCAGCGAGAAGCCCAAGGCCTGCACACTTCAAGAAGCTGCCATGCTCTTTAGTCTCTAAAACGGTCAATGAATTTTAAAACCCCCCTTTCTCCTTTCTGTCATTAAGCTTCATTTTTAAAGTAACCATTAAATGATCCCTATGACGCCACGAAACAGGACCAGTTTTTATAATGAATTCTACAAGATGTCGGAATCATTATTTATGATGCAATAACTCTGACACGTCCCCCTGGTCACACATGCCAAAAAATGTACAAATGGATTATGGCACACAGTCAGAAACATTAGAGAAAAACTAAACATATTTAAATAGAACAACTTTTGTCCTTTTGTCCAGAGTAAAATTATTGAAAAAGTTATTTAAGATATTAGAGAAAGAAGCCAATTCTTCCCACAAGTGTGGGCTAAAACATAAAAATAAAAAAGGGAACCTGGAGTCAGAAAAGCTGAGCCAAAAGTCTCAGACTCCTTCCTTGTATAATGAAAATAAAGTCTCCTAACTTCTCCAGGCCTTAGTTTCCCAGACTGTGACAACCAACACTTATTCTGTTTGCTTGTGCACAATCTCCCTTAACCTTCACAGCAACCCCGTGTGGTAGATGCTCTTAACCCCATTTATACATGAAGAAACTGAGTGACAATACAGTTGCCTGAACTGTGACTTAGGTCAATAATATCTCCCTACAAACCAAGTATTGAGCATTGAATGAATGAATGAATGAGAGTATCTGTGAAAGCACTGAGTGAAATCTACAGTGTAGTTAGCAACCTACCTCCCTATGCTCCTGGTCATCCCAGTCTACACTGCAGATCCTCGAGGGCAGGACTGTCCTACTCAACTTCTCACTGGCTGAAATATGGCTTACCACATACTAATTACTTACGTTAAATCTAATTGCTCATCCTATGAATTTGCACACTACAAATATTAACCAAAGAAAATCAAGACAAAAATAAATATTGAATTTATTTTTATAAGAAAAGAAGGAAAAAAGGAAGGAAGGGAAGGAAAGGAAGGAAAAAAGAAAGAAAGATGAAAGAAAGAGAAAGAAAGAGAAAAGAAAGAAAGAAAGAAAGAAAGAAAGAAAGAAAGAAAGAAAGAAAGAAAGAAAGAAAGAAAGAAAAGAAAGAAAGAAAGAAAGAAAGAAAGAAAGAAAGAAAGAAAGAAAGAAAGAAAGAAAGAAAGAAAGAAAGAAAGAAAGAAGAAAGAAAGGAAGGAAGGAAGGAAGGAAGGAAGGAAGGAAGGAAGAAAGAAGGAAGGAAAAAAGATCGAACTGATGGTTAAATTTCAAGTGTATGAAGGGAAAGGGGATTGATTGTGTTTTAGTGGAAGAAGCTACATTAGATCTTGAAATAACTTTATTAAAGTAGCCTTCTACTGCACAGAACTGAACTCATTCTAGTTTTGTCCAAAGTTCAAAAACAAAAAGATACAAGAGTCCATGGAAATATGTGACTCTAGCGATACTCCTTTACAAAGGGGAATATTCTTGAACAAAAACTTCAAAGTTAAGAGCTCGTCACTACTATTGATTTCCTATATGAAAGTTTTCCCAGACTAAAGAATATAGTAGAATTCAACTTAATTTAATAATTTTTCACAATTTTACCAAAGATACTAAGAAAGCATTCATGTATTCATTCATTCCAAAATCATGTAAAGACAGCTGCTATGCATGTACCTGGCAGGGTGCTTGGCGCTAGAAATATAAAACATAAAGTGTGGCAATTCTTGGAAATTCCTCTTTAAAAGTCTAACCCTGTTTGAAACATGTGGCCAAAATGGCATTTTAAGCCTAGGCATCTCTCAAAAATGTGGTTAACCCTCTGAATTACACCATGTTCTTGGTCAACTTATACTGTATATTCAGCAAATAACATTGCTTTGAGCGGCATATTTCTCAAGTCACTGGCCTCTCTTAAGATTTGGCATTGCACTACATAATACCCCGGAGTATACCATGACTATTCTTGCCAATACTAATATCACTTGATAGCAAAACCAAAGCCAACTCATAGTCTTCCAAGATAGAGGTAATCAGAACTGCACAGTTCACTGAATGCTAAATGGAATCCAGAAGTCTCATAGTGGTCAAAAAATCTAAACATCTTTCCTGCCCCACGGGCCCCGTTCAGCCCTTCATCTCAGTGTCTAGTGTAAATTACATCTCCCACTTCAGTGTCTCTGGACCAAGTCCCACAAGTCTCCACACAGACAGGGAGCAAAAACAAAGCCAGCAAAATGCAAAGCTCCCAGTTCTGCCCTCAGATAATTAAAAAACAATTGTTTTCATAAACACTCAAAATTCTCAATCATCAAATGTCAGGTATACTAAGATTTGGGGACCCCCCAAAAAAATGAGTTTAAACACAACTTCTGATCCAGGAGAAGCGGCCACTAGGAATATAAAACGTAAGATGCAGCAATTCTTGGAAATTCCTCTTTAAAAGTCTAATCCTGTTTTGAAAAGTGTAGTCAAAATGGCACTTTAAGCCTAGGCATCTCCCATCTTTTAGCTTATAGTCTCAAATTATTTTTGCTAAACCACAATTATTAATAAGCCAGAAATGAAAAGCCACTGGAAAGACCAAAATAAAACAAAAGGAAGAAAGGAAGGTTTGGCTCCAGGGTTACAACTCACGTGCCAGTTTTCACCTAGACACAAAACCCATGACAACCTGAGCTCTATGAACAGCTAGGCAAGGTCACTAAAAACATCACACACAAAAGCGTGCTCTTTTTACAGCTCTGCTTTGTTTTGTTAACAATCACAAAAACTACTGCTAACTGGTAGAAGATAAAGCACATTATTTGTCTATTATACAAGTCTGTAATTTACACTGTTGCAGACAACAGGAAAATATTCCAAGGGAAAACCATCTACCAAAGGCCTGGTCTAGGCATGAATTACCATTTGTTTCTAGATCAAGAAGTTTTTAAATAACTAGCACACCAGGCACACATAGATGTGAACATCCATTATCAGGATAATTTAAGTATAGTTCAACTGCTTAATATAATCATGGGTTCTCAAGAGTCAAGAGACGTCATTGTTTTGTGCAGAAATTCTCACACACATTAGCAAGTCTCAACAATTACCTGCTTATCTCCCTATGAATTATTATGCGAGTCGGCACTGTGGGAAACATTCATTTTGGGAAAGTGTGTGTCTGCATCAGAGGTGAGAATCACTACTTATTTTATAGGAACTGCAAATTGATAGTTACACCCCATGTACCTAAAATATACTGACCTGCCAGTGTGACTTTGATATTAAGGAATGGAGTTGAGGTGACCTGTAACACAAGACTTCCCTAAATGATTCCTGATGGATTCCTACTGCACGCTAATGCTACAGTTCACCTACTGCCCACTCATCAACCTGCCTTCCAGTCAACAATACATTTCTAGGAAGCAAAGAGATAGTTACAATTCTATTCCCAGGTACACATCCAAGAAAAATAAAAACATATGCCCACACAAAAACTCATTATTGAACGTTCATAGCAGCATTACTCGTATTAACCAAAAAATGAGAACGACCTAAACATCCACAGATGGATAAATAAAATATAGCATAATGACACATGGAATATGATGACACATGGAATACCACTAAAATGGAATGAAGTACTGACACATGCCACAGCATGGATGACTTTGAAAACATGAGGCTCAATGAAAGAAGCCAGACACAAAAGACCACATATTATATAATTCCATTTATGTGCAATGCCCAGAATAGGCAAATCCATAGAAAAAGAAAGGAGATTAGTGGTTGCCAAGAGTTAGGAAAAGGGAAGAATGGGACTGACTGCCAGTGGGTACAGGGTTTCTCTGGGGAAGATGAAAATATTCTGAAATTAGACAATGGTGATGACTGTATAACTCTGAGTACACCAAAAACCAATGAATTCTACACTTTAAGAGAGTAGATTATACCTCAATAAATGTTCTTTAAAAAACTCAGTGAATTCTACACTTAGGTATTTGCACATTTTATTCGACTTCAATAAAAATGACTTTTAAAAAGATATTTGCAAAAGGCCTGCAATACCATCTCATACCTCATACACCAAAAAGTTCAATATAAGTTAAGCTATTAAAGCAATTTCTGTACTCTAAGTGCCTACCTCTCTTAAAAAGTTATAAGTAATGTTATAGGACTAGGTCTAAATTTGGAAAGTGAAATTTTCAACCCCTCCCACACGGAAATATTTTAATATTAAATTATAATATCTCCTTGTGTATTTTGCACCTGTTATTCAGTTTTTAAATGTGTCATTTTTGCATTATATCTAAACAATTCCACAACTCTAAATTTTCTTAGGTGCATTTAAGGCCTTTTTTCCTAACACACTTTGCTTACACGGTTTCAACGCAGAAAACACACTTAAAGTATAACAAAACAGGCCATAGCAAATGAGCTGCAGCACCTCCACTTAACTCCTGCTGTAAATTAATTCTAATCTCAACAAAAGGATTAAGATATCAGTTTTCCTAAAACAACTTACAGTGACAAAGTTTCTCCTAGAGTCTTTCTAGGTCCTTAATAGATCTCAACAAATTTCCCAGTGTATTTATCTCAAAAGTAGATACGCTCATGGCTCTACATCACATCTAATTATTAGTTTAAAATATCCTTGCCCAAGTAATAATTTTACTTCTCTTTACTGGAATCATTTGCCCCCCAAGGTTCTAAACATTGAAGTACTCAGAGTACATTTTTTAACACTCTTCTGGCAATATTGAGACATAGAAACAAAAATATGTTCCCTGTTAGGACAGCAAAGAGAGAACTCTGCCCATGTGAATGGGTGAGTTTATTTTTCCCACACAAATACTGGTGACCTTGGGAACTCGCCTTCAGAAAGTCTGCTAGGCCTTCCAAGAGCAGTGTTGACAGCTCCTCTGCCCCCACCACATCCTCTACTCTTCGTGACATCCACTTCACTGCACAGCAAATGCCTACTCTCATTCCCGGCTCCTAAAGGAGATGTCACAGTTGACAGGCTGACTCCAGCCTGCAGGCATGTTTTGTTGGGTCCACACAGTATGTTGAAGTTGGGAAACATAAAACAAAGATCTGGCTTGCTAGCTTCTCATTAAAAAGAGAAATGGTCTGGCAACACTGGGTATGCATTACCCCATGGCCACAAGTGGCAGCCCTTGAGGACATGACTGGCTGTTCTGCAGAGAACTCCCTCCATCCAGCGACAGATCATACCCACCTGACTGGCCCCGCAGGCATGTGGGTTTGACACTAACACTATGTGGAGTGTCTTCTATGTGTCCTCAAGGTCCAGCACAGCTCCTGCCCTGAGGAAGGGATCTCAACTGTTGACTCAGAACTCAGTATGTAAAAGAAGCATCCAAGGTGCCTGTAAAACAATACAGGCCCCAGGCCTTCCTCTATGAGATCCTGCCTCAAAAGGCCTGGACTGACATCTGAAGTCTACATTCTCCAGAATCCCCCTGTCCCCGATAAACACGTTCTGGTGCTAGGTATCTAGGGCTCTTATGAGTTTTGATTTCTTGATAAGAAAAATAATTTGGTCTAAAAAATCACCACGTCTCACAGCTCTAAATGCTTTGGTTCTTCATTGGAAGTATAAGGAAACAAAGCAGATATCAGTTTCTGTTCTGCTGCCACCTGCTGGCATGTCATGGTACTGCAGAGGTATATTGCAGCCCCTGGACTACGGTCCTCTATTTTTAGAACCAGATACAATATCACAACAAAACAGTTTTAAAACACAACATCGAGCTATATTTGGCAAAAGAAAAAAGAAAAAAGAAAAACAAATACCTTACAGTTTTATTTGTCAATTACATGTGGAAAAAAATTTTTAAGTAATATAACACCACCACATGGAACAACTCTCTAGCATAATAAAATTTCCCAAAATGGAATGATTTTTTTTTTTTTAAAGAATGCATTTTTGGAGAAAGTAAACTCCTGATATAGCATATGGTTAGAGGCCAAACATACGTAATTCACTTTGATTGAGTGTGATTTCTAAGATTCCCCTCAATACGCTAGATTCTTTCTCTCTCATCCAATAGAGTACCAGGGAGCTCATGAATGAGGGTTCTGAGGCTCATGAGTTTGGGTTATACGTGGATTCTGCCCTCCAACCCTAGAACTAAAGTTCAGAGGAAGATAATGTGGGCAGACAGCCAACCATAACCATTAAAGATACCTGCCTAGACATTCAGAACACGGCAGAGAGCAGTTGGGTGTGACAGAAGGTGTGGGAGGCAGCAGAGTACGGATTAATTGGGAAGGCTTCTCAAGGGTGATTACTTCACTCTCCTCGAAACTGTGAAGCTTGATCTGCCAACCACTTCCTCCTTCCAACTCTTCCTCTGCTCACCTGCCTGGGGCTCTCCCTCTCTACCTTCTCACCTGGTCAATTTAAGTACGAACTCCAAGAGGCCCTTCCCCCGAGGCATCCCCCAGCCTCACAGGTACAGCCCCCAGGTGAGCATTTCCTCCTGAGAAGTCTCACCCTCTCACTCAGAGGGAGCTGCCACGCCTTGGTTCCCTCTTGAAACCATCGTACTACCATTCTCCCAGCTGCTCAGACTCAAAGCATCAGAGTGAACCTTCCTTGACCCTCCAAATCCATGTAATTCTCTCCATCCCAGCTCTAAGCTTCTCTTCAAGCAGATGTAACACTAATAATCTCCTACTGATTGCTCTGCCTTAAAGTCCCTCGATCTCCCCTGTATTTCAATGCCCGCCTATCGTTCCTTAAAAATCAAAATCTTCCAAAGATCCATTCAGTCTGTAGCCTTCCTTTCACCCCTGGATTCTCACACATGGATCCTTGATTCTACCCAAACACAAGAATTAAAGATCCTTCAATACCTTTATCCCACCATCTTAACAACTCAAACTATACCTCTCCACTGTCTTCCCCAAACACCGCTACCCCAGCAAGATTCCTTCTCCTTCCACATTGTCTATAACACCAATTTCCTGGGCCATTATTTCAGTAGTTAACACTATTGGGCCTTAGGTCGTTGCTATTTGCTCATCTTCTCATCTGTCTGAGATTGAAACTTTACTAGGGTTAGGAACCTCAGTCAAGGATTTATTTATCTTCTCCCCATCCTGTGCCCCACCATGTAACATGCAAAACAAGTATTTGTAATAATAATAACAATAATAATAATAATGTTATATCATTTCTCCTAAAGGCAAAGAAGTTGAAAGAGAAACTATGGCTTGAGGTATACATAGAAAGTATAATTCAGATTCAGAGATTCAAAGAGCATAGTTCAGGAAAAAGATTTAGACCTTCTGAAAAAAAAAAAAAAACATAGGTGTGACGAGGTAGAGCCTGACATCCAAGCGAAGACAGCCGTGCAAAGTAGGAGGACTGGAGAACGCAGCCATCCTGTCTCTCCGGCCGCCATTCAGATACAAGGGTCGTGGACCAGACAGATGGCACCTGTGCTGTGGGAAAACACTGAGAGCTCTGGCAGCACATGGGAAACCTCGGCAATGTCTCCGGGGGAAAAGGAAAAGCCAACAACCAACATTAATGAACATTTCCTCCCCTGCTAGAGAATAACAACAGTTATCATACATCCTGGAACAGAGAATGGAGTCGGAACACAGAAAAGCTGGAGGAAAAGGAAGACAGATTCAGTAACAGTAAGGAGGAGGACTGGGAGCGCCACATGAAATAATTATCACCCCAGCCTGAAGCAGAGCCAGACGGCAGCCACACACAATGGAGACCCACGCAGGTGATATGAAATGTTGATGAATTCCTTAATGACTACACAATGAAAGCCCATCTTCCAGAAACAGGCTAATAACAGAACAAATGTCACTGCTACACAAAAAGACTTGACATTGCCTCCTTAATTCACTCATCTATCTTTTTACACTTTTCAAAATACGTTTAATAAGTGCTTTCACTGATAAGAATGATGACAGTTCACTAATATCACTCTTTTGAACCCTAAGTGGATGCTCCAGGCCACTGTATTAGTTGGATTTCCACAAACGGCCCAGTAATGCAGCCACTACGTACTTGACTGAGAATGAAAGCTGCAGTCATGGATTAGGGAGAACCACAGAGGTCACTTCTTGGCAAGATGCTTCTGAATTGGTTCACATTTGCCTAAAAGGTCATCTTAACTAAGTCGTGCCCTGGGAGGTGAGAGAACTTGATGGGCCCTCTGAGTCTCCGCTGTGCTCACCCAGGATGATGACGGGGTGGGGGTGGGACGAAGTCATGCGGCAGGTGCTCAGGTTGCACTGAATAAAGTAAACGAATGAGAGGTCAGCATAATAATGAAGAGGAGAGATCTTGGATCGTTTAACCAAATGGTATAAGGCTCAGATATTTCTCCTTGAACATTTCAAGGTTACTGTCTAGAGGTGGATGCTTTTTTCAGCCTTGAGAAATGCAAAGTATAGAAAAGGCAGCAATCTCCACTGGGGAAGATCACAGGAGAAAAAGAGGTTTCCCTAATAGCAGAGAGGTACAGGGAAGGTCTAGGAAAGGCTTAAGAGTTGGGGTGTCACCAAAAAACTGTTCGGAGGGCAGAGTGGAAAGATCAGGGAGGAATTGTGGGCACTGGGCCAAGAAGCCAAGTGTTGAGTTCCAAGCCCAAAGCCCCACCTTAGGTAGCAACGAAGGCTGCCAGGAAAGACACCTGAGGTTAGCAGCCTGCAAGGATGATCTTGCAACACTACTAAACATTTCCACGTTAAACAGTAAGTAACTGGTGAGACTAAGTCAGTCAGGCCAAGACCATACAAACCCTGCATTCTTTTCTTACTGTAAACATCTCTCTGTATTTTGAAACTAAACTGAACAAACAAACATCCTCTGCACTACACACACCGAGGAGATTGATAGGATGAATAATACCTCAAACATTAGGTCACTGGTCAATAAACAGTGAGATGGTTTGGTATTCTCGTTACCTGAAGCAAAACTAACTTTTTAAAGCTTTGTTAAAAACACTCCTCTCAGTCACAATTTGGCTTAGAAAAACCTGTCAGTTTGCTTAAGCAGTACACACTCCAAATGGACTTACCAAAACTTTACATCTATTAAAATTAAATTTCCAGTTTTAACTGTTATTTAAATACTTATAAATACAACATACAGATGATCTCTCACATATTCTCTGAAAACCTCCTTGAAGCATTATCAGAAAATGTAGTTATAATTATTATTCAGCTTTTGGAAACAATTGTTCATCCATCCACTCAACAAAATCAATGTACCTTAGGCATTTGCTTAGTGCTATATTAAAGCATTATAGTAGACAAAATAACTTATAAATCTAATTTTATGGAAAATTATGTCTTAAACCAGGCATGGGCAAACAAGGGCCTATGGGACAAACCCAGTCTAACACCTATTTTTACAAATAAAGTTTTATTAGAACACAGACTCGAATCCATTACAATGAGATTTCTCACTACTATGAGCAAAGAAAGTTGAGCAGCTGATAAATCAGGCCTAACAGACCCATGGTCCATAAATGCCTCAAATATTTAATATCTGGCCCATTACAGAAAAAGGTTGTGAACTGTTATCATTGACAAATTATCAAGTGCTCCCATTTATTCATTCAAATACATTAGTGCTAAAGGCTGGGATAGACACAAATGTACAAAAAACTCAGTATGCGCTAGAGGATCTTACAAATACAGGGCAAAACACAAAATAAAATATGGGCTTGGGTGTCTGGTGACATTCCAGAGGGCTTGCCGGGAGGCCCAGCATAGGGAAACTGGGCCAGAGAATAACTCAGCCAGGCCCACACTTTGCTCTGTGCCTTCCCAGCTCTTTGGTGGAAAAGGGTTTTTCTGTCCCACCCCCAACAAAAGTGAGAGGGGTGAGGATGCTCCCCACAAGGAAAATGGACTGTGTTTTCAATCACTGTGTCCTGGAAAACACCTACGGTTCATGGAAAGGCCCACAGGCTAGAAGTTCTGCCTGGTTCCTGAGCATCTAATCCTGTGCCCAGGAGGGAATTCTCACCATATGGGGGCTGGAGCGAAGCTCTATCCCCAGACCTTGACTTCTGGGTGTGCAGCCAGGCAGGAGAAGGTGCACCTCTCTAGACCCTACCTCCTGAAGACTTAAACTTTAAGAAAAGACGCAGAGTGGGCTGTTTCCTCCTGGCCTAGGTGATGTGAAGTTGAACTGAACACTGGAGATGAAGCCTGAACTCAAAGGAAGAGAAAAATCAGACGATTAGAGAAACAAATCTCAGATCTCTCTACAGATAAACCAAAAACTGAAACAAAGGATATTATAAATGCATATGAAGCGTGCCCTCTGGAATGTCCTTTAATATAGAGAATAAATTTTAAGAATTAAACAAAAACATTTCAAATATAAAACCCCAACTTTAAGATTGGGGTAGGAGGCCCTCAGAGGGAGAAACTCATCAGAAAGGATAAATGGAAAAATAAAGGGGTATCTCGTAGGAAATAATCTTTAAATAAAGTCCAGTATTCAATATTTGAATCAATGATAGGTTTGATGAGAAAGGAAATAATTTCAATAAATCAGGCCTACGAGAGCACAACTGGAATATGGAGAAGGCTGAAAGCTGAGGAACTCTGTGACCAGCTAGCTCTCAGAGTCTGGTGGAAAAATGGTCCAAGCTGTTGCCAGCTGTAACTTTGTAAAAGCTACAAAGGATGCTGAAAATTCACCAGTTGTTTGAGAAAAGAACAAACTTGTATGGAAGTTTGAAGCAAAAAATATGTGGAAAACCAAAACAATATGAGATGTTTGTAACCTGACTGGTATTCTTCAACACGTCTGTGAGCTCCAAGAGATCGATTTACTAAAAAGACTCTCCTGCCTGTGTTAAATGTATCTTATTGACAGAAGTAGAAAAAATAAGCATAAAAGTTGAGCGCTAATTAGCACATCTTTCCAATATTTTTCTAAAAATTTTATCCTAGTGAAATAAATGAAATGAAGCCTTCTGTTATTTGTACAGGAAATCTAAGCATATCTAAAGAAAATATAGTAAATGCTACATAGAAATACGTACTGAATGCTGTGGAATAACTCCACTTGGGAAGAAAAGAAAAAGCTTGAAAAAAAAATGATATTTATTGGAAGTAGCCAGGTAGAAAAAAAGGGGAAGGAGCATAAAATAAATACAAAGTTGTCTTCTCTCCAGAGGCTGATCTCCTTTCCCACAGTTCTCAGTGGTACTCTAAAATATGGACTTCAATGAATATTTGTTGAATGAACACTGCCCTCTGGTGGTCCAGAAGTGCAGCGTACCTTGGAGTCATTGTGAGTTCAGTCCCAGACCTCTGCAAGAAAATAAATATTGTGATAAAGCAACTCACACAAATGTTTTGGTTTCTCCTTTGGTGCATATAAAAGTTATGTTTACACTATGTATAGTACATTAAGTGTGCAAAAGCACTATGTCTAAAAACATAATTTGAAAATACTTCATTGGTAATAAATGCTAACCATCACCTGAGCCCTCAGGTGAGTTGTCACCATTTTGCTGGTAGAGGGTCTTACCTTCGATTTTGTAAAAAGCACAATATCTGTAAAATGCAATAAAGCAAAGTACAATAAAATGAGGTGTGTCTATATCCAAACTGTGCTTTGTATTCTAGAACTTTCCCATGTCCTTCTTCTTCAAAACATACCAATCCTTTATTCTAGCCACTTAAAGACTCAGATCTGACATGACAGTTGAATATTTCTGACAAAACAGATCCTCCCATATGACTAACTGGTAGTCACCTTATAATAAATCCAAGATAGTGATAATGCCCTTCACGCAGGCACAACCCATAATGTGTCCCTCAGTCCCCAGTGGAAGGCTACTTTCACAGGCACCTATGTGCCTTCTCCTAAATGTTCCCTCAATTCTTTCGGTGCAAGGATTCGCTTTCAGACATTGGTTCCACAAACTGCCTAGACCCTTCTATATTTTCAGTCTATTCCATCCCTTACAGGGGATAAAAAAAGGTAAGAGGGGAATCTTGGTTTGATGGTGTCTCCCTTCCTAGTAAATTGATATAACTGAGTAGCTACATTCTCCCTACTTATCACCCCTTCTAACATGTACATAATTACAGAGGATAACGTTAATTCACATATTGGGACCCACAAAATCCAGGCCATCCCAGTAGCCTGCATCTAAACCTAAATCAAGCTGCATGTACAGGAAATGCCCATCAAGGAACCTAACGTCCACCAACCAGAATCCTCCAACTCAGCTTCAGCTAGCTCTCCTTACCCTGCCAAACAGGACCTTCTGGCCTTATCTGGAAATCCCGACTCCTAGCCAATCACATCCCGCTTCCACGCTTCTGCCTCTAATACCCCATAAAGCTCGCTCGTGCCCCAAATCCCTCAGGGACACTGTAGTCTGCTGGTGCTCTCCCAACCCTCGTGTTGTTTTTCCTTGAATAAAGGACATCAAATTCATTACTAAACTGTATTGTGTTTTTTTGTCATTTGACACAGATACTTCCTCTATATCCAAGCCAACCTTTCTCCATCTTCTCTCATTCCTAAATGTTTGGATTTGTCAACCACCATCACAGAGAGCTATGCATTCAAAGGTAAGCTTCAAAAGCCTGGCTTTCATTTCAACATGTCCTTCATGAGCCATTTGGTACAAACCATGAACAGCTGGTACTGAGTTAGTTTCCATAGGACAAAGCCAAGTAAATATTCCACAGGCTCCACTGCTTCCTCTCCTTGAAAGGGCATGGACACCACCCAGGACAGGCAGATAAGACTAAAATGCACTTCCTTCCACTGTACACAAACATGAGTCAATTCTAGCCAGAAGGGAAAAGAACACTCAAATATATGCCTTTGCAGCTTCATTCCCAGTGGCCAGCAGAGTTTACAGAGACTGCAAACCCCTGTATTCCAAGTTCATGTCTGCCGTTTACTAAGTCTGCGCAAAATAAAATAAAGGCTAATTCCATGGGAAAATCCAAACCAAGGGACACTCAGAGGCAAAACTGTTATGGAAAACATGCTTAAATCTTCCAATATCATTGCTTTTACACAATAATTAACAAATAGCTGAAGATAGGTGGAATTTATCTAAATTAGTCCAATAAGTCACATCATAAATAATCAAACCTTGATGATTACCTGAGAGCTGACATCTGAAGCTCTTTGTAAACTATAAATCACTACAGATAAGAAAACTAAGGCTCTTCACTGGAAGAGACAAAGAAAAGTGAAATGGTTAGTGAAGAATGGACCATACACAGTAACAAGCACAGGCTTTGGGTCACACACATCTGCTGTCAGGCTCTGCCTCTCTAGCCACGGTACATAATTCCTGTGCCTCTATCTTTTCTCTTAGGAAACCAAGATAATAAGAAAGTTAGCCAACTCTCATGTCCTTCCCACAAGAATTTCCACCTTCCATGGTAAAAGCTTTCAAAAGAAAAAAAAAACTGCTGAGAAAGTTCAAAGTGACAGGGTTTAGATACATAGACAATATTCTGTTCCACTACTCTATACAGCCAGTGGATACATTGAAGATACTTCCCACGGGTTTAAAAGTGCTAGAGAAGAATGCACAGCACCTAAACAGGAATCTACTGGGAAAATATAAGTATATGACTGCATTAAATAAGAACTAAGATAACTAGTGCTGAGATACAACTTCTGCTCTTTGAAAAACACTGTTAAGAGAATGAAAAAACCTAACCACTGAGAAAAATTTTTGCAAAATATAACTGAAAAAGTCTCCTATCTGAAATACAGAACTCTAGAAAACAAACGGCCCAACTTAAAAAATGGGCAAGTAATCTAGACAAACACTAATCAAAGAAGATAGATGGCAAATAAGCATACAAAAAGGTGTTCGACATCATTAGTATAATAAAGGAAGCTGTGAGTTTGGATGTCCTCCGCTTTCAAGTCCCCAGCCCTCTTCTTTTTTCTTTGCCTCACATCTGGGCAACCTGATAAGAAAGCCCACAGGCACCATCTGTCTCTTTGGCACCACGGAAATTTCAAACCTTACAGACCCGGCTGACAAAAGCGCCTACCCAGGCTCTATCCCTTAACTACAGTAAAAATCCCAAACTGCCAACACCTTCCTCACCGTGTTTCACGCCAGACAAAACTTAAGCCCTTCTCCTCAGTGAATCCTTTTGCTATTTATTATGTGAGTAATAAATTTTATTTCGCATTCATTTGTGCCTGTGTGTCATGTGTCCTGACATCCATAAATTCTTGGGGGAAGGGAGAGCAATTGCCTAGTGTCCAGCAGAGGAAGCTGGGTGTTCAAACAAAAGAATCGGTCCTTAGAGGGATGTAGATTAAAACCAACAGGAGGTACTGCTGCATACCCACAAACATACAACCACTACATTTTAGAATGGTTAAAATTTTAAGAACTCAGAATAACAAGTGTTGACGAGGGTATAAAAAAAAAACAAAACTCACCTGCATTACTGGTACGGGGGCCAAATGGCAAAGCCACTGTTAAAAAGTTTACCAATTTCTGATAAAGTTAAACGTAGACTTACAATAAGACCCATCAATGAGCTAACTCCTCAGCATTTACTCAAGTGAAATAAAAAGCTTGTCATGAATGTTCATGGAGCCTCATAACTGCCAAAAACTAGAAACGACCCAAATGTCCCTCAAATGGGAATCAATGAACTGTGGCACATCTACTCCAGGAACCCCACTCAGCTGTAAAAAGCAATGAAGTACTGACACAAGCAACATCATCAATGAGTCTCACATGCGTTAGGCTAAGGGAAAGAAGCCAGACCCTAAAGGCTACAAACAGTATGATTCCATTCTCAAAATGACAAAACCACAAGGACTTACAAAGATAGAAAACAGATAGTGGTTTGCCAGAACAGGATGAAGAGAGACAGGTCGACTCTAAAAAATTTGACCATAAGGAAATCTGAGGGAGTGATAAAAACTGCTGTATCTTGGTTAGGTGGCAGTCACACAACTGTATGGCTCTGTCACAACTCAGTACACTAAAAAGGGTTTATTTCACTGTAAATTATTTTTTTAAAAAAAGAGGCAACAGTGTGAAACAGTATTTAGAACTGTCATTATTTGAGCTGATATTAAAAGGGTTTAAGACAGTGATTCTAGAACTGCACTGAGAATGAAGAACCACCAAGGCCATTTGCTAACAGGTTAGATTTTCCCTCTGCCTTCACTCGAGAGTCCGTGGGTCTAGGCTTGGAGCTGAGAATATGCTCCTTTGACGAGCGTTCGAGAATGCATTGATGCAAGTGCTCCAACGACTACTCTTTGAGTGTTTCACAGCATTTTTCTGGCAAAAGCTGACACAAACTTCTTCTTCTGAACAAGTTTCATTTCTTTCCAAAGCTCAGCATCTCTAGCTGTTCGAAGCAGAATCCAGGATGTTACAAAGACAGAAACTGCTGAGACCAGAAGAAACAGGGGTTTTATCACTGGAGGAAGTGGGCATAATAAACATGATAAGATATTGGCTGCCATGGATGGCCTTTTGCAAGCTTCCAATTCTCAGAGAGCTAGAGATTTCAGATAATCATCTGCTTAGTGTCCTGAACAGTTTTACTAAGCTGGAAAGACAAGAAAGAAACTCATAGAGGAGCACAGATTAATATGACAAGAAAGGTTAATCATGGAACATCTAAACCACTGTGTTTCAAACAGGAAATAATAATTCTCCATTTTCTAACATCCATCCACTCCATTATAACCTAGAGTAAAACACTTATTTAAAAAACAAACAAACAAACAAACGATGCTGAATTCCCATGTGTAAACCAATGGGAGTAGAGCTGGTCTAATAAAGGGGTTTGGGGTGAGGTGGGAGTAGCATAAGGTTCTGAGCATCACTGAAAAGCCATATACTCTGCAAATCCTATAACAGAGAACTCTGCTCTGTGGAGCCCCATTAAGAAACATTCCGTAAAAAATAAAATAAAATAAAATAAAATAAACAGTTGCAGGGATAAATGCACAGACTTCTGTTAGGACACACAAGAAATCCAGCTAAATTCCATTGTAAGATTTTCAGCAAATTCAGTAAATTTGGCTGAACTTTCTAACAAACTTAACTCATTAGTTATTCCGTATGTTTGTCTGACTTCTTCACTAACGGATCCCAAACACCTAGAAAAGTCACTGGCCCATAATAGATACTCAAATATTTATTGAATAAATAACTCAACATAAAGTAGCTTTAAAAATTAATACAAAACATATCCCCAGTACATTCAAAATGTGATTACAGATACTGGTAAGAATTGATGGCAATGATTAATTCTCCCAGGAAATAACTGGAGTTTTTAAGGACCTAGGTAAATGAATCGGTAATTAGTCAAAAGTATTAGAGCAGATTTTTGTAGAAAGGACTTTGCATGGTCCACATCTTCCAGCGGCCAAGCCATCCCTCCAATGTGCCAGTCTTTACTGGTGTTGAATGTCTATGTTATCGTCTCTTCTGAATTAAGCAAAGTCATGAAAAACAAATCCAGGACAAAAAATACTTCAGCTCCTTCTATAACATAAATAAGGTCTTAAAAGCCTTCCTTAAAAAGCAAGATGAGTTGTTCTTACCACAGGCACAAAAACAAAAGTTGTACTACCAGGACTTGATCCTCCCCAAAAAACTCATAGCTTTCATATTAAAAGTTGTGACTTAAAGTTGTAAGTCTAAGTTACAGTTTTAAACTTTGACTAGGTAGAAAACCTTTTAAGAAAGGCTTATGTGCAATCATCAAAGAACTGTCACTTATTACAGAAAAGTATCACCCCTAAATAGTCATTTTTGCTTTAGAAACAATGAGAGGGTTGTCCTCAACTTATTTACCTAGCATCCCTCTTTGAGGCTAAAAGCTTTAATAACGCAATGCCTTCTCCTCTTGCTTGCTGGTGACACACGGTTTGAGTTTCACATTCACCTGGGAGCTGCTGTGGAATGCATTAAATAAGGAATGTTTTATCCACAGCAGAACAAACCTAATCTTCAGGTGTGGACTGATACAAAGAGAAGCACATTCATAAAATTCAAAAGAAAATCAACACCTGACAAATTCCTGCTCCCCCACCTGAGTGTCACATTACCTGCCACATTGCTCCCAGGTTTTCTGCTACAGTCAGAGACACAGGTTTTCACAGTAATGTAAAGCAGACAGTCTGGAATGCTTGATTTCTTTGTGTATACCTTAGATACCAGGCAAGCTCTAAAAAATCTTTTTTTGTTGTTAACTATAATTACATTAACAATCATAAAGATTAATGAGTAGCAACAGTCACTATTTCATCAAATCTGTCAAATATTCAGTCTAGAGAGAGTCATATATTTAAAAACCAATACGCTATACTTGACAGCATAATTGTATTCATCCATTCCACCAACATTTGCTAATCGTCTACTATGCTCCAGGTAAAAAGCTAAGGATACTCTGCATGTCTATTTATTTATTAGTCACTTGATTTTTTTATATGCAGTCTTTCACAGATGTGTGCAGTTTTAGAGAAAACTTTGTAAAATTTCCATGAATCTTAATTATTATTTTGCTTCTAAGAAGTACTGTGTAAATGACGTGTGTGTGTGTGTGTGTGTGTGTGTGTGTGTGTGTGTGTTACAAGGAGAAATTTACAAAAAGGGAGGCCAATTTATAAAATGTTCTACAATTTTATGAGTTACAAGCATCATGTCTCATTGGCCACCATATTCAACTAAGGTAATAACTCACCTTTTGTTTAAAGAATAGCATTCCAGCAATGAAAGAGTGGGTAACATTAAGATAGAGTTCGCTCTCAGAGAGCTCACCCACTACCTCAGAGTTTGCCTCTAGCAACAAAAATGTCTTAGGATTTGTCCTGTTGGTTCAGACTCCCACCAATACCGAAGGGGACAGAATATCTGCCAAAAAAGCATGTTTAGTTTATTTTTAGATTTAAAATGCTCAGAGAGTAGGGGGCAGGGGGGAGGGGAGAGGTAGATGGGGTAAAGGGAGTCAAATATGTAGTGACAGAAAGAAATCTAACTATGGGAGGTGAACACAGTGTAAATTTTATATTTTTATTTATATATATATATATATATATATATATATATATATATATATATGCCTTACTGTCAAAGTACAGATGAAACTTATTGGATTTCATTAACCAATGGCACCATAAAAAAAATAATAATAATAATAAATAAATAAATAATTTTGTGGAAAAATTCTAAGATTAGGATGGGAGAGAAAAAATGTATGGCAATCTAAAAATAAATAAATAAAGCCCAATTTCTTAAGCAGGTTTATTTAACTTGTTACAAAAATATTCATTTTTCACACAAGGAACATAGACTAAATTTGGTTTATAAAAGACTTTATAACTAACAGTGTTCCTATACATTTGAACATTCTTCTGTTATAATTTAAACAGAAGATAAAACTATAAATAACAGAATAGGGAGTTGAAATTGACTCTGAAATCATTTGCTCACTATAAACTATTTGCTCTTGTAGGCAGATTTAATTCAGTAATTTCAATAAATTATTACTTGCATTTTCTTTACAATTAAATTTCTATTTTTTAAAAGACTAGACACTACTTATTCTACTACATACTTATTCTACATGCTGAAACCAAATAGATCATTTCCTTTGAGCAGGTTCTCTCTGCCTTTCAAAAACTAGGCTAAAACCCAGTGAGAAAACCAGCATATTTGGTTTGAGATGCCATCATATTTCAGGGTAGTTTTATGTATACCCTAACTCTCAAGTCCAATGTGGAGAAGGCCAAACTATTGAGAATAAAAACTAAGAATTTAGTCCTTCCATTCACTTGCATTCTTCCATTTCAGTCTGCTTCGAGTTTACCAATGTACACACACAGACACACTCCGACCTCTACCTCTCCACAAGTGTTTTTACTTTCATTATGTTTTTCACAATTAACATGTGATTTCACAGCATCCATAGCAACGTTTCTCAAACTGTAACCCACAATAATTTCCTCGATGGTCCACAAATGGTTATACCTTCATTCAAACAGGAAAAGAGGAAACGGTAAGACCAAAGGGTCATCCCCTCAGTCCATCCCTCTTTGCCAACATGGCAATAGCTCTTCTGGATGCTCTACTCGCTAGTCCTCCACGACTCATGGTGACCTCACAAGGATGTCTGAGAAGACAAATCTTTTTCATCTGGATTTACTAACATTCTTATAAATGTCAGGGGGGTCGGTTGGTGAAGAGAGAACAGATATCAGGTGAACAACTTGTAATGTCCACCATAGGTATACCGGTCTTGTGGAAAAAAAGATGAATTCACCTGAGTAGCTATTTAAGGGAAAAATAAATTTAAATCCATAGTTCTTGCCTTAGATATAAGTTAATTCTAGATAGAGCAATTATTTTGAAGCATATAAAGTGAATCCACAAAATAACCTAAAGAAACCAGGAGAATTTTTATACTCTAGGAAAGAAAAATGTCTCTATAATATAAAAACCCAGAAATCACAAAAGATTAATAAACTCAACTACATACAAAATTTTTTTAAAGTTTCTGATTAGAAAAACGAAAGTCAAAACACAAACCAACACACACAAAAATCTGTAATTCACATGCTAGACAAGAAGCCAGTTTTCTTTTAATAAGAGAGGTAGAAATAGAGTTAACAGGAAAGACAAAAATGCTCTTAAACATATTGAGATGATCAATCTCACTTATCAGATAAACACAAAATCAAAACTACCAAATACCATCTTTCGCTTTCTGATTGACCAAGAACAGGGTAATAGACCCTCTACTACATAGCTGGTGGGAACAAAACCCTAGATAGGAAAACCAACAACTCAGCAGCTGGGAACCACCCTGCAATTATAATTGCAAAATGACAAATTTAAGCATCTACCAAAAGAAGATGGGTTAGAGCAATTCTAGTTCATCCATTCTATAGACTACAGTAATTGTAAATATTAGATTTTACGACTAAAAAAGAAAAATAACTTTTAAAGCTCCTGTGTGCCAGTATGTAAGAGCGGTCAGCTATATTGTTAAGTACCAAAACTAAGGAACAAATAGTATATATACTAAGTACTTTTAAAAATTAAGCAACGAATGAAACATACAGACGATCCAAAGCATTCAGATTTCTCATTTTGATATTTGTTTCACTCCCTAAGCACAGTGGACCTGCCCTTTCCCACCAGCTCAAGGTGACGCAGAGCCTTCGGGGGTGAGCAGGCAGCAGGCTGGCTTCGGAACTGATCTCCAAAGCTGATCTGATGCACTTTGCTCCTTGTCAAAAAGCCCGAGCAGGGTACGGTTCAAAATGTCTTCACCACAAATTTAACCAACTATATCTTTTTTAAAACAAATTTGTATTATAAGAATTGAATGTTGATGAGAAATTGGCTCTCATTTAATCTTTGATCACATATTTTCACATTATCTGGTATTGGGAAAACAGTGGCACTTGAGGGCTTCACGGGGGCTAGAAGGAACAAGGAGAATTTGTATTAAATTAGCTGGCTTGGGTAAAAAGGGCGCACTGGAAAGCAGAAAACTTTTCTACTTCTCAGTGGGAGAAAATAAAAGCAGCAATAGTAATGAGCCACAAGAGCTATTTTGCAACTTTCCTTTAACTTAAGGACATCGGGATGAGCTCAGAAAGCCACAAAATCTCAATTTCCCCTACTTCGGCCTACCTTTCTGATTCCCATCCCAGTTCAGCTACTGTCTCATCTAGTCATACTTCTCCCCTAAGAAGAAAAGAGGATTAAAAATGGGGAGAGGGAACATACTTTGTATACTTCCTACTTCTTCTGGACAAAGTTCTTAAGGCCTCTCCCTTCTAAGGGCCTAAACAGGGAAAACTTTAGAAGTCAGGCTCATAGTGTCTAGAACCTGCAACCTCCCCCAGAGGCCAGAGAAGACCCAGGCACAGCTGTGAGGGAAACCCTTCACCAGAGATGTTCTCTGCACCCTTGGCATTGGGCTCACTGTTCCGCCAGGCCACGGACCTACACTGTATCCGGAAACCTTTGCCAGTGAACCACATGGTGTCTGCACTACGTGCAGAATATACTAAAAGGTGCTGTCAGGAAAGAACACCCAAAACAAAAATGTAAGTCCTCTTTTCATGGCCCTTATCATCACTTTGGGATGAGAAGCTGTGTATGCATATGTGCAGGCCCACACAAGCAGTCTCCAGAGTTTTACAACAGAGCAGCTTTCACAAACTGAAAAACCTCAGCACATAAGCACAAAGGGGACAAAATGGCAAGTGGCCTGTGACAGATGAGGCCAGGCAGGCGGTGCAAGGTTTTTCTTAACCGTATTCCTCCCTATCACGCAATCTCTCCTAGCCTTATCAACCAGACTTCCTGGAAGAGAATTCTATACTCCCTGTCCTTACCACTGCATCTCGATTAACTTCTCAGTGAATGCGTTTGTCTTCCACCTTCACTCTGAAATACTCTAAGCCACTAGTGAGATCCAAATTTTCAGATTGAATAGATGTTTCAGTTATTTTTCTGATCTTCAGTCTGATACTGTTTATTTCAACATTTAGCTGTTTGCAGATCACAACCCACAAACTTTTTTGAAAATTTGTTGAATGCTATGGACCCTCACCCCAGAAAAATCATACACATGCACACACAAACACACACACATACACACACACACACAAGGATACACAGTAGAGGGTTCAGAAACCCCCTGAAACTTAATCCTGGCAAATGTGTCAGTAGATCCCAGGTCAAGAACTGTTGGCCACTGGTGTGGTTTCTGTAACAACTTTCCCTAACAAATTACTCTACTTACATTTTGAATCTCCTTCCTGGATTCCTCTTTCTAGTCCCATCTCTTAAACATGGCTGCTCCCTAGGGTTATGAATTCAAGTCAATGCTCTCATTCAAAACATCCCTTCTTGCTCATCTACTCTCATGATGTCGGTCATCATCAGCATGCTTCAGAGTCTTAAATCCATTATCTCTGGCCCAAACCACACCTGTAAGTCACACATCCAAAACTACCACTGGGAGGATAATTCTACTTTGGCTGGCACTATACTCAACGTGACCAATATTAACTCACCATCCCCTCACTGTGTCACCCCCCACTTAATTAGGTTGTCTTTATAATCTCTCTCACTTATTAATGCCAATGAAATATGATTCCATTTCTAGGATGGGCAAGTACTTCCTATCAGACCAGCTCTCCCACAGACAGAAAATATAAACTCAGGACTTCTAGACATTAAAAAAAAAAAAGGTCTTCTGAAAGCACAAGAGAGCAACTGAGAGCAGGCAATGACTGGAGGCGAGCTGACACATAGAAGAAGAAACTGCAAGAGGCGAGTTTCCAGTTTTTTAAAGTGTATAGCCTAAGGACACATTCCAGCCCATGCCATGCAAGTGGCTCAAATTCTGGGTAAAAAAAAAAAAAAAGACAGGGTCTCACTGGGCTGGGAACCAGAAGACAGAGCCCAGGACAATCATTGTCACTGGAAAATGAGAGGAAAATTCCAGGATAGAGAGAGCGAGCTAGAGAGAGGAAGTATAAAGACTTCTCCCAAATCTCTTGGTGGCCCCTGAGCCACAGATGTGCAGGCAGACTCCAAGCTCTCTCACCAAGGCAATAAGAGCTGAAATGAGATTTAAGCTGCTGCCACTATAGCACTAAGCTCCAGCCAAATTAAGTGTCTCTTTAACCAAAAAAAAAAAAAAAATCACTTTTTGTCAAAATGTAATAAAACTGAGAGCTCACACAACATTTCCTTTATAATGTTCAGAATGCAAACCAAAATTACTTGAGATTAAAAAAAAAAGCAGGGCTACGGCCATGCCACCCTGGACAAGCCCAACCTCATCTGATCTCAGAAGCTAAGCAGGGTCAGGCCTGGTTCGTACCTAGATAGTAGACCACCTAGGAATACCAGGTGCTGTAGGCAAAACAAACAAACAAACAAACAACAAGAAACGGGAGCTCATTCTCAAAGAAAAAGACAATCAAGGGAGTCAGCAAGGTTCTAATTAGCAAGCAAGCATTTTAAAGCAGTTATCATTCTAATACTCACACACAGAAAGGAAAAATGCTCATAATAATAGTGAAATGAAATCTCAGCAGAGAATTATCAACTATAACAATGACAAGAAAAAGTTCCAAATAAAAATTCAAGACTTGAAAAATAAAATATCGAATAAAAATTCACTAGATGGGATTAACCGCAGAAAGGAGATGACAGAGGAACGAGTCAGTGAACTCTCTGAAGATATTCAAGATGTACTGTAGATCAACACAAATTATTCACTCTGAAGAACCGAAGGATGAAAGACTGAAAAAACAAATCTTAGGGACATGTGGACAACATTAAGATATCTAACGTAACTGGATAACAATAGTAACTGATGTCCCAGAAGAGGGGAGAGAGGCCTGACCTCAGCAGGCCCGTGCCACGTTTTCTCAGGCTCTCAGCCAGGGCTGTGCAGCCGCGATGGAACCAAGTTTGAAATAAAGATGTCACCAGGCAAGTCAAGTCAATTAAAAACATCAAGAAAATTATGAAGTCTGTGAAAATGACAGCAGCAGCAAAATATGCCCAGCTGGGAGGAAGCTGAAACCAGCTCGAGTGAGTGGAGCCAGATCTTTGGCTCTGTATGAAAAAGCTGATATTAAGGTGCCTGGAGACAAAAAGAAACGCCTCCTTATCAGTGTGTCCTCAGACAGGAGGGCTTCGTGGTGCTATCCATTATTTGGTTGCTGAATAGATAAAAAGTGAAATGGCTATGTTTAAGACAGCCAGAAAAGAAGTTAAGATTGTTGAAATGTGTAATAAAATTAGGGTATACATCACAGGACTCATTCTGACCAGTCATTCAAGGAATTGGGAGGAAAACCCCCTTCTTTTAGAGAGAAGGTCAGTCATTGCCCTGGAATTATTAAATTCTGAATATGAATTTGTAAAGGACTGATGGTTTTTAATAGATTCAGGTCTGTCACCACCACAGGACAGAAGAAAAGCCCACCTTTTCTTTTAACACCATTGTAAGCGCTGAGAGCATGAGTATCCGCAATGCTGTTGATGTGACGTGTTGCAGAACTGCCAACAATACAACCTGGCCAACGTCATCTACTATTTGCTAAGGAATCCACCACGACTGCCAAATGCCAGGATGATGGCCACAGATGACGCTGGCAAGAATGCTTGTGAGATGAGCGACAAATGATTTTGACTTTCAATCACACCCGCCAAGTTGTCATCACAAAGAAGCTGATTGAAACCATCTCTGGTGCTGCAGCTCTGAATGAACGAAAATCAAGTTTCATGCTCAGCCAAGAGGTAAAAAATGAAAATTCAGCCAGCTGATTTTGTTTTTAGCTTCCTGCTGTCCTGGTCAAAAGAAATTATTGGTCCATTATTTAAATTACTAAAGATAGCAAGATATTTGCAAATTATCATAAACAACATATGATAATTAAGAAAAGGAGAGAATGTGGCAGGAAAAGAATATTTGATAAAAATATGGCCAAAATTTCCTCAAAAATTGGGAAACATGTTTAACAATTCAAGAAGATAAGCAAATACCAGAAACTAGAAACCAACCAGAGAAAAGATGACACATTGAATATAGGAGCGCACTGATTTGAATTACAGGTTCTTCTCGTCAGAGACAATGGAAGCCTGGAAACAGTGCAACATACCTTTAAAGTGCCCAAAGAAGGAATCTGTCCACTCAGTGTGACACTGAGTGCCAGCATCCCATGCCAAATGCCTGGGAGTGAGCAGGACTTCCTCATACAAAGCTTTCAGGACAACTGATTCTATCTAATTAGGATCCCTCCATTTTTACTACCATTTCTACCCCAAGGAAAAGTAGCCTGAGCTCTCATCTCTCTCCTGAATTATAGAAATAACTGTTTAACTGGTTTCTTTGCCCCAGGCTGGTCCCTAAGCACTTTGTGCTTCATATCACCACCATGCTCTCTAAATATACTGATCACTTCACCCTCTTGCAAGTCACTCAGTGACTCCCTCCAGCACTCAAAATAAAATCCAAACTCTTTAGAACAACATTGACTTTTGGGTCACGGGATGCCTTTATACTCTTAAAAATTATTGAAGGCCCAAAGAGCTCTAGCTTATGTAAGCTTATCTATCAATATGTACTATTATAGAAATGTAAGGAGAAATTTTTCAAACACAAGAATCAGCAAGTCCATATACCCTTAAACTTGAGAGCAATGATGTCATCACATATCATGGAGCCTCTGGAAAATTCTCAGCACACTCTGGAAATAATTAGGGTTAAAAAGCCAAATAAAAATCAGCATTGTTTTGAACTTGTAAGACCTCCTCCCACCACACCACACACCAACACGCACCCACAAGTGTCTCGGGGACCTACAGGGGGCTCAAAATGCCACCCCTTGAAAACGGCTGCTTGAGAGGATTCTCTCTGGTGCCTTGCTCCTCTAAGCTCCAGCTAGAGTTCGGGGTGTTTCCCTAACACCTCTCTCCCTTGCATTCTGCACAGCTGTTCCCCTTTAGAAAAAAAAAAACGCCTTTCAATTCCCCATTTCCCACCTAACTCTGACTCATTCCCAAGACCTGAACCAAGCATCACCTCCTTAGAAAGCATTTCCTAATCTTTTCCCAATAATCTGATTCTGATGTCTCTCCTCACCCAAAGCTCCATCTGCCTATCTGCATGATGGCACTGGCCAGACATCTACACCAAGAAATACCACATAGGACGTCCATTTCTGTTTCCCCGGAATTCACTCATGCATTTGACGCACACACATATGATCCTTAATGGAAACTGACCTAATGAAGAAATGAAGTCAACCACACCCTCAAACTCTAAATACAGAAGTTAGCACCCTTCCCTGTGAGGCTACAAGCATGCTATTTACTCTACTTCCCAAAATCAAAATTATTAGGAGATTCTTCTTTATAATAACAATCTCAGTTACCTAAGGATGAGCATTTCAGACCTCTCAGAGTTCAAATAAAGTACAGAAAAGGAATTTGGCAAGAAAAGTAAAGGGTCAAAGAATCATTTCTGATGATAAAGAAATAGCTCTCAAAACACCTTAGCAACAATATTGGGTCACCAGGAAGAAATCCTAATATGTGTGAAATTAAGATGGCCTAATTCTCACAGAGAAATGAAAAAGCACTCTGATGGGCAATTTTTCACATAAAAGCTATAAAATAAGCAGTGGGCGGGGGCGGGAAGAAAGACAGATCCCAATACCACATACTTGTTTGTCAAGGAGGGCAGCTGCGGAAGGCTACGGTCCCCAGGCCTGGCAAATACAACACCCCAAACTTAGTCCTCTTTCTCAACAGTCTAGGGCCAGTTACCAAATGAACATAAAGAGGGGAGAACGTGCTGCCTGTTCAGGTTTGCAGGAAGGCTGGAATGGCCTCAGGAACACCGTAAGGACCAGTAAGGACCCAGGACAGTGCCAGCTCCTTTAGCAACACCGTCTTAGGTCGTGGAGAATATTAAATGCCTCCTTCAGAACAGTGCAGAATTGAGAACACGTCAGGAGGATTTTCACTTTTTAAAGTATCTAAATCCTGACATGAAAATTAAGACTTTGGGGGAAATCATATTTTCAAAAAGGAAAATTACAATTACAAAATAGCCACAGTAATATCCAACTTCCAAAAACAAACCTTTTTATTGTCAATTTTTAAAATGTATTTCAGTGTAAGTCGTAAGCATGGCTTCTATCAATAAGAAAGTTTTTTTATTTTAAAATTTTTAAGTTTATAACTTGTTTTACATTTTCTTTGACTCCAATTTAAATTAGAAACATATTAGAATGTTCTTGCACCAAGCATTATTGAAAAAAATCTTGATCTTTTTTTATTTTTCTTCTAAATATCCTCTAAAACTCTTCATAACATAGAAAATAGGATTTTACATAGAAAACATACATTTGGTTGAATAACTACCAACACTAGTAGAAATCACTACTCTAATCATTTCTGGTTTCTAGCTACCAGTATTAAATAGCTACAGAACATATAAAATGTGGGCCGAGCATACAGATACAAACTGCCTCTAAATTAGAACTCTATCAAGTTAATTAATTCATTTAGACTAAATCTTTATTAATTTACAAAACAAGAATTCAGATGTTAATCTGATCTTTTTCCATATAAACTTTACAAAGTATCCAAATGACTACTCCCAAGCCAGAATATAAGGAACAATAACTACACCATACAAAGATCATAAGAAACTATCAGAACAAATTTGTTTCTGAACTCTAACTCATTCTAAAATTTACCTCAATCAAAACATTTGAAAAATTTCTGAAAGCTTTAAATTTCTAAAGAAGTTACTAAAAAGTCTGGTAGGGTATTCCATCCAAGGATAAGCGCACACAAACAAATTTAAAACTACTACAAAGCATTTGGTATAACTAACTGAGAAGCCATTTTATTTCCACAAAAACGAACGATACTAAAAAAATTTTATTCTATACACATATCTGACATCCTATCATCAAGCTAACTTAAACTGAGTAATGGAAAGTGTATTTTCACCAGCCATAGGGCCTCTCAAAGGTGATCATATAAATGAGGCTTGTCAGGTTGGCTATAGAAATATTATCTTACACTAATTTTGTGCTATGAATCTAGAACAAAGAAATGTATAAAAGATAGGAATTATGAAGTCAATAAATACATAATCCACATAACATATGTCTACATGTTTGAATATATTAAGGTAGAATTAAAAGACTAGAAAACTGTTCTTTCTTTTTTACTATGTTCTCTTAGCCAACTTGAATAGTTAAACTAAAAATCAAGGCAACTTTTTAGATTAAAAAATAACATTTAAGAACTCATTGACAGACTTTTTATATTAACCTTTTCTATCCCAAAGTGCCATTTATGGGATATAAAAATGGGGGGGGGGGACTGTAGAGCAGAGAGAAAATATCACAGACAGTAGCACTGGAAAAAGAATCCTGGCACAGGGAAGAGCATCAGGCAAATTTCTAGAAAGGAAATAGCTTAAAAAAAAAAAATAATGAAAATCATCCACTCCAAACAAGAGATATATATTTTCAAAGCAGATAAACTTATTTTATTGTATCAGTGTGTCTAATTCAAAAAGAATTAAAAGTCATAAATTACTTTTACATTTTCATAATGGTAAAAGATTTCGATCTAAAATGGAACCAGAGGTTATAATACACCCTCAAAAGAAGAGAACTTAAGAACCAAGAAACTTGATTTCCTAGAAATGCCTGATTTATAGACGACCAGGAACTATTTCCTGGCCAGTGAACATCTGCCAACAACACCTCCCCATCCTCAAGCCAATGAACTTACTGTCTGGACTCTGGCTGGACGTCCATCTCTTTGCACTCCTTGACCATAAGCCTGCCTCAAACCCTCAAAAGACCCGCCTGTAGCTTGCTACAGCATGCATTTCCCAAATTTCAATTCCTCTGCTATTTCCAAATAAACTCAATTTCTGGTCGTTTGCATTTGCCTCAGTTTACCTTTTCATTTAGGTTGACAATAGTAACTACCCAAAAATGAGGTACAGAAATTACTTTTCTAATTGAAAACTGTATTTTTCAGCTATCAACTTCAACCATGGAACAAATTGTCCCCATAAATTATGAGCAGAAACACAAATATCTGTTGCTGCCTTACAAAGATCTTTAGACAGATCTTTCCAAGGACCAGAGTTATCTAAATCAAAATCAACCTTGTTATTGGATTCCAGATATATCAAAAAGAATTAGTAAAAAGATAATCAAATTTTTTATTTGGCAAATGTTAAGTTCTAGACATGAATACATTGGAGAAAAAGATATTAACTGTTCCCTAATCATTATGTTACTTGATTTGTTTTATATAAAAAAATATTATTATGTAAATTTTCTAACTTTATGAGAAGTGATATAGAAGTGTTTTGAATCTTAAACATCTGATATAAATAATGGTCCAAAAACTAAAATAAATCAGTATTCACCATTAGTACTGATGCTTCACAACACTTTGAAACTTTAAAAGTTTTTATTTAAACATTTGGAAGTCTTATTTTGATTCTTAAAAAAAAAAAATAGGACAAACAATAATAACATTTGTAGTAAAATATTTTGTCACATTTTTTTTCATTACACTTCAGAAAGACTTTTGTTGTTGCAGTTAGTTTTTTTGTTTTACCTTTCAGCAGTATGTAGTATCTTTATCCTGTGTCCCTCAGCATGACAATCTGTAAATGTTTAGCTTAAAGACAATTAAAGATAAGTCTAAAACCATTTTATCTCACAATTAGCATTTGACCCCATCCATGCTTAGACTAGTAGAACTAGCCCCACTAAACCATTAATCAAGAAGGGGGTAAGTAAAAACATCAGCACTTTATTTTTGCAATATAAGTATTATTACATATATTATTTTAAATTCGAATTTCTTAAACAATTTTAAAACTCAAAAATTTTAGTTTAAACCTGTATTTAAAATTATATTGGATTAAAGAGGCATGTAATATAAAAACGAATTTATGTGTGAACTTTGAAAATTAAAATTTAAAATAGAGATATCTCGAAAAATTCTTAGATATCTACACTTTAATTGCTAACTATTACACTTAGATATCTAAGTGTAATAGCAATTAAAACGAGTTTATGATCAAGTAAACTATATACACAGTCACGAAGCACATGTCAAAAGCTCATTAATATCCTTTAATATTCTTGTTCCCTATATAACAAGCCATCTCAGCATCAAAAGCACATGAGGAACTTAAAGTTCCTTCGAAGGCTTTATTTAGCTAGAAGATGGTACAAATGCTCCTGCAAACTCTCAGAATTAAAGTCAGAAAACTTCCAAAATGTAAAAAAAAAGTGGCGGAGTAATTAAAGGGAATTAATAGGACATTTCCCTCCTTTGTGAACAGAGTCAGGGCTTGGTTTAATTCCCGAAGGCCAAATGCTTTTCTCACAAGGATAATTTCTTCTTTCTCCTAGGCACAGAGCAGAAAATTAATAAATACTCACTGAGTTAAAGTTGAATATTAAAAAAAACTTTACTTCTACTTTTAATTAACAAATTGAATAACCCATAAGAACATATAGTCAATCTATAAATGACATTAGGATTCAAATCAGAATCCCGCAGCATCACCATTTGGAAGCTGCATAGAAGTCCCTTAAATGAGTTTTGGTTTCTTCATCTGTAAAATGGGAACTTCAGCTGCTACTCCTGAAAGAGATCCTTCCAGAAGGATCAGATGAGAACACACACAAAAGTACTTAAAAGCCCAAAAGCACTAGCATCGGTGGGAGAGGTGTGAACTGGGGACACTTAGATCAACAGCTTTGCTCCCGCAGGTCCTCTTTCAAGAGATAATTATTATATCCTCTCTGGCCTTCACCGGGTAGTTATGAAAATGGTCTAATACTACAAGAATGTAAAGGTAAATAAGAAAGCAAAAGGTAAATAAAAAGACAGGTGAAAATTACAGTCCTGGTTAAATGATCAGATTCTTCAAATTCCATGAGTACCAAACAGAAGAATCTCTGAAGCATTAAGAAATGTAGTTTAACACCTGTTTGGGCGAGTCACTGTCAGGCATGAGTAGCCATTCAGTCAAACTGTGTCACTTTGTGCTTAATATTAAAACAGCAAGTAAAAAAAAATTTTTTTAATGAAGAAAATTTAAGTGACAGGTAAATAAAAACAAAACATTTATAATTGACAATTTCTAGCTGCAGAAAAGTACACACATTTCAAAAAAGATTGTTCAACTTTAAAGTAACCCATGTGATTATGAGAATGTGGGGGGTGGTGCTTAAGAATCTTTAACAAAACAAGGATTCCATGGGATGTAAATTGTACAAGTAAAATTAAAATACAGCACAGGAGGAGGCAGGGAACGCGTGCCTCTGGGGCAGATGCACTTGGAATGTGACAGTTCCTTTCTCATGTCTCCTGGGCTCTGCCAGCAAGAGGAGGAAGAGAAACTGGAAACAGGTGGCAGTGAGTGGCCTGCCGTGTCTGGTTACCGGTCACCGTTCCTCCCGTTACGCACTCCCACAGTGGCTTGGTTACCTTTCTGGCATTTGCTGCAATTCCTTAGCTCTGGTGTGTCTACGTCTTCTGCGTTCCTTCACTGCTTCAGTTAAAACAGCTTGTTACTCGCCTTCTCTCTTCCTCCAAACCCCATGAGGCAGGTTTTACTACCATTTTGCAAAAACTAAAGCACATTTTCAGTAACTCGCTCATGGTTACATTTAGCAATTTACAAAGCACTTTCATGTATGAAATGGATGTCCAATATCACAAAGCTACCTTTTCTGTCTAAAAGTAGTATCTGACAATATTTTAATATACCTCAACCTTTTTTTTGGCATCTATACATACTATATATGTAGTACTGTGGGAAACATAAAGATGAAAAAACCAGCCTTGATAAATGTTCAAGAGAACATCAAAGAAGGAGAGAATAGATTATTCAGTATATGGTGCTAGGAAAACTGGAAGAAAAGAAACAGGGCTGGGAAAGGTTGACTACTATCTCATACCATGTACACACACAAAACCTAACCTGATTAGTTACGCACTTGTAAATGTAAAATTATAAATGTATCAGAAGGATATATACGAAAATAACTTTATGGTTAAGGACCCATAAAATTCTTAACCATAAAACAAGAATGAATGAATGTGACATCAAAGTTAAGAATTTCTGTTCAAGAAAGACTATCAAAGAACAAAAATGAAAGATAGGTGAAGGATTTAGAGAAAATATTTGAAATCCAAACAGGTACAAGAAAAGATGGCTTAACCTTACCTTTGAACATTGAAACCCACACTAAAACAACAGACAGTCTTGAAGGGTTACTATGTCATCCTTATGGAGAATCTGATTTACTATGTGGGTTAGTATTTTTCCTCAGGGTTCTGGATCATAAAATCTGAGATTTTTTCATTCTTAAAAAACCATAGTCCAGGACTTTCAGAACTGTGCCAGGTGTTTCTTTGCTGGGTCATTAAATTGACTGCTATTGTCATCAACACACACACACACAGATACCACTTTATAACCATGAGGTTAGCAAAAATTGCCAAATTGGATAATATCAGTGATGGTGAATGTATTAGTTTGCTAGGGCTGTTATAACAAATTACCACAAAGTGAGTGGCTTAGAACAACAGAAATTCATTGTTTCACAGTTCTGAAGTCAAGGTGTTGCCAGGGCCATGCTCCCTCTGAAACCTGTAGGGACAAGACCCTTCCTTGCCTCTTCCTTGTTTCTGGTGGTTTGCTGGCAAGCTTTGGCACCCTTGGCTCATAGACACATCACTCCAATCCTCCATCTTCACATGGCTGTGTGTCTGTCCAACTATACCATTTTTTCTAAGGATACCAATTATATTAGATTGAGGCTCAATCTTATTTTAACATGATTACCACTGTAAGACTATTTCAAATTAGGTCACATTCTCGGGTATTAGGGTTAAAACTTCAGCATACCTTTCTGGCAGGGAACAATTTGACCCTTAAGACAAAAGGGAAGAAAAGAAATTCCCTCATTCAATGCCAGCAAAGTGCAGCTGTGAAGCCTCCTGGAAGTCACCTGGGCAAGTAGTTAATGGCAAAAATAAATGGTGCACATTCTACAGTCCCGCGATCTCACTCCTGAATATGTGCCATCTCACAGGCTGACAAGTCTGAGGATATTTGTCACAACACTGTGCAACACGGTTAAATATTCAAAAGCAAAGCTCAATGAAAAAAAATAGAATGGGGTCTAAAATATATAAATGTATAATATATACATACAAAAAAAAAAAAACCACCATCGATTTTATAAGGACACACAAGTCTACGGACCAAACATATTAGAATGGTTACCTGTGTGGAATAAGGGACTGGAACAAAAGAGCTCTGGTGACTGTGATCACATACTGTGGACCAGAAAGTCTCATTAATTCATCTCTCTAGAACTGAGGTCCAAAATAGGGCAGAAAAATGTATTAACAGAACAAAATGTAATGACCATGAAAAAAATTAAGGCAAAGGTGAAGCTCACTAAGGCTTATTTTTAAATGACACTTAATCAAAATTACTTGTGGGTGGCAAAAACTTTAGTAATTTCTATCTCAAAATGATGACAAGGTTCTGTGAGTTGGATATCATATTTACTTGTTAAAAAAATTTAAATTATACCTGCTAACCAATACAATTTGAAATCATCAGGAGACAAGTGGTAATAGGTTTGTTTTTCTCAAAAAAATGATAGAGGAGTTATTGAAACAATCATATTTAATCTTCCTCATATATTTCTTTGGTATAATATGTATATCATCAGTTCATGAGTTTCCCTATCCTAAGAAGCCGCATTAACCTGTCCAGGAGAGCTGCTGGATGATAAATAGTGAGCTGGATTTATACAAGAGGACATGGCCACGGAATCAAGCAGAATCCCAACTGTAACCTAGTGACACTATTTACTTTGACTCTTGGAGAATATTTCTAAATAATTATACCATTTTAAACTGTATTTTATTATTCAAAACCATTGAATTGCCTCATCCATCAATCAGTCTTTGGAGCAGATGACACCCTCCTCATTTTGTTCCCCCAACAGCACCCAGAACATCATGCTGCCCCAATAAATGATGTGCGTTGCTCAATTTTTGGTAATCCTATTACAACTATAATTTTCAGACACACAGCTCTCTGTAGAAAAAGAAACAAGCAAAATAACAGCTAAGTATAACTTTTCAAGTACTAAGTATATTTTTAAAGTTACATTGCGCCAAAAAGAATTGGGGGAGGGGGAGTCTAGACTCAAAAATAAGCTTGCTCAACTTCTGCACTGTTAGCATTTGGGGTCAGAAAGATAAATCTTTGGTATGAGAACTGACTCATGCATTCCAGGATGGTTAGCAGTATTTCTGACCTCTACCCACTGGAAGTCAATAGCATCCCTACCCCAGTTATAACAATTTCTAAAAAGTCTCCAGACATCCCCAAATGTCACTTGGAGGGACGAAATCACCCCTGGGTGAGAATAAGATTTTCGTTTTGGTCCAATAGTCACACAGAGCAGTGTGATACAAAAAACGGATGCCTGACTCATCCCTAGACTGTTGACTAAAGGATGGAAGGGAAAGAAGCCTGAAGTCTGATCTTCTTCACAGGGCTGGTCCTCAGAGAGGCTGCCAGTGTGCCAGACCTGAACTAAGCTCATTCATAGGCAACAGAATTGATGTAACGTTTCCAAGAGCCACATGTTTTACATTCCAAGCAAAACGCTGGCTACTCTACATTGGCCCTAACCACAAACATCTATAGTCTACTAACCACAGGCTAAACACGGCGTCTCAGAAACCATAACTATGACAACCCCTTAGCATGCAAAATATGTTTGTATTCATTCCAAAGCCATATAAGAGAAAATGTTACAGTCCTTGTTTAAAATGTAATAATAAAAAAAAATCCTGTGCATTAAAATATGCTAAAGTTGAAAAACATTTAAATATATTTCAAAGGTGAATAACCACTCCAAATTGCTGGATAGATGGCCAAAAACATGAGAAATATTAATAGTGCATCTAAAGAAAGCCTAAAACATTTTTAAACATGCTGGAGATGGTAGCATATCAAATGCAGCCATTTTTCTTCCCTCAACTTCAAATTCAAACCATACACCTCCCCTGAACCTATAGACAGACATGAACCCTAAAGAGATACCATCACCAGTTGTCATGGCCTCCAGTAAGAGTAGGTGGGGATGTGTCCCTTCCACACAAGGGTAGAAGGACATAAGGACACCTAGGAGCAGAGAAGTTTCCTGCTGGTGTCCCAAGATAGAACAAGGGCCGCCTACAGATTCACTGCCCACCACATGGACAGAAACTGAGCCTCCGCCACGGAGGGCAGCCCAGAAGCTGGACCCGACCTTCAATGAAGAGACAAGGAAAAATAACCACATACCTCTGGGGGTCCAGCTGCCAAAAAAAGAACAAATAAGAAAAATCTTTCTAATAAAATAGAAATACTGGAGGACTCAGATGACAACTTGAGCAAAAAATGAGTACTCAGGAAGTCCAAGCCAATATAAAAAAATTTTTTTTGTACTCAAAAAAATATAAAATCCATGAACTAAAAAATTTAGCTGGAGAACTGAAGCATAGCACTACCGGGATCAGAGGCTTCAAATAAATATCAAACATAGAGCAAACCTACAAAGAGACAGAAAGCATGAAAAGACCTTGAGGAGAGCTCTAGGAGACCTAAATACGAATACAAGGAGTTGCAAAAAGATGTGAATGATAATTAAACAAATAGAATAAAATTTCACTAAATCAGATAAAATCCGATACAGTCTGATGGAGAAAAATACTACAAGAAATAAATATAACAAGCTTCCTGACAAGAAGAACAAGTTGCAACAGACTTCTCATCTACGACATTGGAGATGAGAAGGCTGTGCAACAACTCTACAGACCTCAGAAGGACAAAGTCTGCAGTCTAAACTTCTACAGCCAGACAAGCAATCATTCACCTAGCAGGAAACAGAAAGATATTTTCAGATATGCAAAAATTCAGAAATTTTTTTTTTACCTAAAATAAGATCTAAGAAAAATATTTGAGAAATAAGTTTAACTAAGTTTGTATCAGAGGTTTCGAGATAGAAGATGAAGAAGAACAATCGTAGACTGAGATTCTGAGTAATGGGACTGAGATATATAATAGTAAATGAGGACTCTAAGAACAAAATCCTGCAAGAAAAAGTCTCAGTGCAGACCCACAGATGGGCTGTAGGGGAAGAGAGATGGAAGGATAAATGTACTCTGTGCTGGTTAGTTCCACGGCTCGCACTGACCCTAATCTATTCTCTAGTTTCCTAGGATCTGATTACACTCCCTTCCTGTGCCACAGGAGGAGGCCCCTGAGGGCTGCATCAACTTGCCTTAGCCAACTGGCATTGGATTCGATTTGGCCATTGAGATGTGTCAGATGGAGGTAAAAAATAAAAGAAGGATCAGCGTATTTCTTCACTCTTTCTTTCCATTGCTTCTCAAGGACCTTCACAACTACAACTCCCTCTGCCTACCCTCCTCAATGGCCCAGATTTGGTTTCCAGCAACAGAACTTTTTTCTCTTAACTTTCTCAGGCTCTCAGGAAGATGCCTTCCCAGGGTGCTCACTTCTGTGCCTTACATTACTTGTTGGTTACCTCGTCTCCTCCCACACATTTGTAAGAGCGTTCCTTCTTTAAAATCTCTTTGTTTGAACCATGTGACTTGTGATCAGTTTCCTGCTAGAATCCTTATCCCAAAATTTCTTATTTGAGGGACGAGTAGAGGATAGCATAGTAGTGTTTAAAATAAGAAAGGTAGATTTTTTTTTTATGTGGAATAAAAAAACTAGATTCAGTGTTAATCTTATGATTCCATTGCCTTTGCCATGAAGAGATCCACTATGGTTACAAAGAGAATTTTAATTATTTATTCACTAACCTTAAGATCACTGTGCATTAAGTGATTAGTGCAATCTTGCCTAAGTTTATATTTGAGTAATATATAAATATCTAATATTCCTAATGTCAAGTTGTGAATTATCTAATGATTAATGGCACCAGAACTGCAGATCTAAATTCACTAGAACAGAAAAGTACTTATTGGACTCTATCATCAGAGACTTGAAGTATACCCCCTCTAACCACAAAATACCGTAGACCGTTACAGACTACTCCCAGTTCCACTGATGGTTTTCCTCCTCTTACTCAGCACTTCTTCCCTCCAGGACCTCCATGTCTAAGCCACTAAGTCTCAGTTTCCATTCAATAGGAATGCATAGTACCAATATTACATCAGAGCACTGAATTCATTCAACAATTTCCTTTTAAGAAATTTCTCCTGAGCCATCATCAAAGCTCCAGGCACTGTTCTCGGTCCTGGGTGGTTTGGCACCTCCCCTCAAGAAGCTGTGGCATAACATACAGCATGGTGACTAAAGTTAACCATATCGTATGGTATTTTTGAAAGCAGCTAAGAGAGTAGATCTTAAAGCACTCATCACAAGAAAAAAAAATGTGCAATTATTGAGATGATGGGTGGTAACTAAGCTTTTTGTGGTAATCATTTCACAATATATACATACATCAAATCATCATGTTGTACACGTTAAACTAATACAAAGTTATATGTAATTATATCCCAATAATAAAATAAATCTTAACGTCTTCATTAAGTAATTGGAAAAACGAGAGAAAAGAAGCTTGTAGCAAAAACGGACAATTACGAATGCCACAGAAGTGTTGTTCCAGTTTAGGTAAACATTCACAGGAGTGTCAGCCGTTGGAAGCAATTGTGATGTCATGAAAAGGACACCAGGACCGAAGGCAAGATCTGAGGGTACAGCCTGCTCTCCCTTGGGCAGGTTACTCGGGCTCCTTGATCTTAAGTTTTCTTATCTGTAGAACATAGTTGTGTGAAGTGACTGGAACACAGGCACTCAGCATCTGTTAACTTCCTTTTCTTCTTTGAAGGCACAAGTTTTTCAGAGGCTTAAGAAAAGAAATTCATTTACTGAATAACTATGACATGCTAGGCACTATACATTTTCTCCCCCTATACTCAGGCCTTCAGATGAATAAAAGAATGTGTGTAAAAGCCAGGTGTGAAAGGCATGGATAGGGTCATAATGCTGGAAAGTTTAAGTTTATGAACCATTACTAGCACAAATATTGGAACGTATAGCGAAACTCTACCTCTTCTATGGCCTTAGTTTGTTTTTCTTATGACCATTTTCACTATCTCTGTATTGGTGATTTAAATTTTGCCTCATTACAGTATGTGGATTTAAGATGTACATGAGCCGTCTTGATTCAATTTTAAAATGAGGTAGAATTTTTTTTTAATAAGGTGGCATTTATTCTACCTGTGTGAAATTACATCTCAACAATAATTGTAACCCTCATTCAATTCATGTTTTTCTATTCTTTTATTCCATGATGTACATCTTTAAAAATTTATATAGATAGATTTATATATGTATATTTTCATATATATAAATACATATATATAAATGACAGCATAGGCATTAACCCACAAGGACAAAGGAAATCAGAAAAGAGTCAACAGTAGAAGAAAACCTGAAAAAACTTTTGGAAGATGGAAAGTAGATGGAGCGGTGATAACTGAGTGAGCAGAATGAGGAAAATTTAACCACAGGACATGCAAAAGGATACTTCAGAAGCAAAGTAAGCAAGTTCTTCTAGAAAAGACTCAAGAGTCTAGAGGCAGGTCCTTCAGGTAGGAGAAAATATGGAGATGGCTGAACATACAGAGATTGGTCGAAAATCTAGAGTAGTTGGACAAGGATCATCAGTGGTTTAAAAGAAATTTTCAACTTAAAAGAGACCAAAGCCAAAAGGGAACAAACAGAATAGGCCCTTGAAAGAAACAAAGACAATGCAGGGAGCATGAAAAAAACTATAACGATATAATATCCTCAGAGAGTTTAGACACTAGATTGTAAGAGTAACAAAGCAAAACACTATGAGAAAGGAACAATCAGAAAATAAGTGTGGCAGAGACTTCACTGTCAACCCAACACTGTCAACCTCTTCTTCCTTAGTGACAGAACCCCAATATTGTTGGAAGTAGTGACATGTCTAGCTAAAAACATTTTCCAGATTCCCTTACTGATAAGGGTGACCAGTGAAAATAAAAAGGAATATTTAAGTGGGCTTCCAAGAAAGTTCTTTGTGACACTAGCAGAACATCCTTATGGGTCTTTGACTTAATCTCCTTCCAGCCTAGACTAGCCACAAGCAAAGATGACTGACACTTTTGAGTTCCACATCATGACAAATGCTGAGGCAATGGCCACATCATAAGCTTGTGACCCAAAATGACCCACCTAGAATGCAATTTTCCCCTTAAGTGTTTCAGATTTGCAAAGAATTTTAACATCACATTGACCATTACAAACACAGAGAGGGTTGCTGTGACTAAACTGAATAATAAAACCTGAATTGTAAGTGACTTTGTAATAATCAAGGGGGCAGAAACTCATCTGGAATTTATTAAGCAAAGTAGAATCATTTCCTTACAGAAAAAAAAAAAAAAGGATTACTGTAAATTGCAGTGCGGCTGACAACCACATTCTTTCACCGGAACTAAGGCTAGATTTCAAAAGTATCAGCTATTTGGCAAGTTATACCTTTAAGGACTTATAAGCACTTTCCAAATCTAAAAATGTTTGCAAAGTGTCTTAAAAACAGGCAGTTGTATGAACTTAATCCTTTGAATAAAATATTAAATAATGCATTTCTTTTCTTTATGGAAACTACAGAAGCTTCGCCTTTCTAAAATAGCTCATTGGGCTCATTTCTAGTAAGACATCATAAAATGTCCTTCTTGGAAAGTTCTTACAGCTGTCTCTTCCAAATTGAATACACAGAAGAGCTTAATTAAAAAGACTCAAAGACACATGCAAAACATGAAAAGTAACTTAAAGGATGAAAAGATGCATAAAGAACAAAGAATAATTGACATAACAGTAATATACAGAGATTTAGAAAAACAATTTATTTATTTAATGAAAAGAAAAAACACATTGCATCTATACACCCTACTCTCTAATGTGAAACTTCAAATAGATAGTAGCTAAAAAGAAGGGGCAGTGAGTACAAGAACATATGGTAGTATTTTCAACAGTGCACTAAATACGGAATTCCTTCCTTTCAACTTAAAAGGTCTCAGGCAAGTCTACTAACTGTAGACTTATAAGTTCATTGAGAGAAAAGAATCGATAGCAAAGAACTGGTAAAATGAACATGAGGATCCCTGGAGAGAAGATGACGGAAGTACCATGAAGAAACAGAACACATTACTCGTAAGGCATTTGTTCATTCCACCTCAATTTCTCACAGGCGAAAGGATTTTTACCACATCTTAAGAACAATATAGAAAGGACTTAACAAAAACCCACATTCACAAATCAGAGGTTAAAATAAACAGTAAGTCATCTAAATGTATTGTGGGATTCACACACATGAACACACACACATACAACCTTAATTAAAAAGCAGTCATTCTAGGAAAGACAAAAATGTTATCATTTAATAATCCACTTTCTAATCATATTTAAATTCAAGTAGGATAATAATAATAATAACATTTGTTGAATACCTACATACATTCCACATCCTTTCTTTCCTACAACTCATCGCCACTCTGCAATCTTCATTGTATAGTTGTAGAAATTTAGGCTTAGAGATGCTGCATGTCTAGTCCATAGGCACACATTTTACTCCAGAATCTGCCATGTATAAGCTGTACCTATGTAGTATCACCCCAAACCCCACCACTCTTGCCACCATATCCTGTTAAAACACTGAAAAGAAACAAAGACACAATGTGACAAAAATGTATACTTTTATGGTGACTATGTATCTATATTTAAAAGTTAAAAATGTTTTATTTTCTGTTTTATTACCATCTGTTTCCAAATTAATATGACTTTAAGCTTCATAGAATCACTCAAACTAAGACACATTTATTCTGAACAGTAAAAACAAAATATCTTTACCAAATTATTTACCAGCTAAAAACCTTGGGGACAGGAGACACATTTTCTCTGTTTAGAAAAAAGGAAATAAAATCAGAAGAAGATTAAAGTGACATCCAAATGATTTTTAATACATCAAGGACACAGATTTCTAAAATATAGTAGTGTACTTCAACTTCAGTTCTTTACATAACAGACCATAAAGATTCCTTCAGACTTCTTGTCCTAAAGTATATTTCCCTTAAATGCGAAGGGTTTGTACCTCTAATATACCTAATAATGTACGCTGGGGTAGGGAATGGTTTCATTAACCCAGATGAAGGGAATACTCATTTCTTGGTATCTCTTCCCATCTCTTCTCTCTTGGTGCACCTGCCCCTATACTAAGACTTTCCAGAAGGGTTTTCTGAAGCTTGGCTTGGCTCTCACATGAACACTCCAAAGCTGTATTTGCAACAAGTGAGAGGCTGCTTCAGTGCCAGATTCAATGGCCTTGTTCCCATTTTCTTTTTCCCTGACCACTTCATCTAGTCCTGACACTTGAGAATTCTTCCTTTCTCACGGAGGCTTCCTTGAGGATCCCTAAGACATTCCTGGTTTTCTGTCTAGCTTTTTGACCATCATCTCCCTTTCCTCTTCCCTTCCTCCTAACAAAAAAACATTTCACAAGACTAAGTCCTCTTTCCACTCTCTATGTAATATGGTCTTTCCCCTCCACAGACCCATTTTGTCCCATAGGTTCCAACATCATCCAATACAGCATTTACAGGAAAAAAAAAAATCAAAAGTCGTTATCTATAGTTTGGCCTTGCAATTCTCATTACCTTCAAATACGTACCTTCCACACCAAGCAGACTTCTAGTGTCATTGTCCTGCCAAGAGAACAATCCATTGACTCTGGCTCATGCCAGTACCACCTCTACCAACTCAACTGCCCCCCACATTACTTTCCACCCATCGCTTTTCTGGCCCAGCTCAAAAAGGACCATCTCCAGCAGCTTCCAAATGCAATTCCCATCCTGAGACTTCCTGCAGCTCTGTCATCCAGCATGTCTACATTTACTCCCACGCTGCCCTGTGGCTGTCTCCTCCCTGTCAGCACAAGCCCCAGCAAGAGCCGCCATAGCAAGCGCCACCTCGTGCCCTTCCTCACACACAGACTACCTGTAAGCGCATCCCATCCCAACAGCGAAGTTATTCGTCTCTCACTGTGAATTCACACTACATTTTATAGTGAGTCTAAGCATTTTCCTATGATTGTTAACTTAGCCCCAACTTTGAAATAAGAAAAAACAGGAGAGGCAAAGGCAGACACATGGAATAACTAATCGCACAACAGGACATGTACGTGCCAAAACCATAAAAGAGGGAGAGAAAAGAGAAACAGAAACAGAGAAAAGTGGATGAAGTGGTTGACAGCTTGAGGTTTTCTGTTAGAAAAACTAACTTCAAATAATGGTTTTATCAGTATGAGCTATGTAGTGTTGGGAAAGAAACCTTCCCTGGGTCCCTCTTTTCTCATCAATAAAATTATATACATGTAATATATAAAATCACACACATACACACAATAACAATTTATATGACAGCTAGTAGGAATAGTTTTGAAAAACAAGTTAACAAAGTCATTTTAAATCAAAAACCGCAAGGAGTTTCAGCTCCTCTTTTCCCCTCAGTTCTCCACTTCTCAGTTTTATGTGCCATTTCAGAGTGATTCCTGGAAAATTCGGTATAAAGAGCAGCACTTTGAGAGCATGAGGTAGGCCTCTGATGCCAGAGTGGGCAGAGGGGAGAAATGTTCGTGTTCTCAAATTTTAAATTATTTTCTTTTATTTCTAAAAAGGGTAAAATGATTTCCCGCTTCTCTGTCTCTGATTCGCACCTGGGTGCAGTCCACGCTCAATGGAGCACACGAACCAGTGAGCCACGAGGTCCTTTTACGGCTGATACCAGGAGCTTCGTGATAATACACTGTCTCCAGTGCAGGGCATTCAGCTAAGGAGGCTCATCCTCAAAAGTTTCTGGGAGGCTTTACTATCTTGTGATACTTTTTGACCTTTGGGCACCTTTACAATTGGATTAACAAAGTCCATTTCTCATGGTTTAAACTTGCTTTGTGAAAAACATGCTTTAAACGTGCTCAATCTAGAACTTGAAAAAAAATACCTAATATAATAAAACGAACTTCTCCTGTTCAATGAAGCACAGCCAGAACGTCAGACATATCACAGGGGTAAAACGATTTCAAGTATAGTGAATTAAAAGACATTTGTTCATTCATCTATTTATCCAACGAATATATATTGTCTACTAGCCAGCACTATTCGAGGCTTAGAAACAAATTAAGTTCTTGCACATAAGCACTAATATTCTAGTGGGAGTAACAGCCAAACAAAAAATATATATATCATACAAAAGCAAGGGATGACAAGTGCTATGAAATATAAGAGCGTGGAGTGGAAAGGGCAGTATTTTACAAAGAGGGAGTAGGGGACGAGGAGGTATCATTTAAGCTGAGACCTGAATGAATACCTGAGGGAAATGTATTCATGTGGAAGGAATAGCAACACAAGGGCTCTAAAATAAAAACCTTCTTTGTCTGTTTGAGGAACAGCAGGAAATCTGTGTGACTGGAACACAGTCAGCAAGATGAAGAGAGGGAGCAGAAATGAGACAGGCAAGCAGAGACTGGATCATGTGGGACCCTATGGACCATGGTTTAAAAATTCCAGTTTTATTCTAAATGCCAATGAGTAGCCATTATGGGGCCAGAGGAGAGAAGGCAGAGGTGGATGCATAATCTCTGGTTTACATTTTTAAAGAAGAATCTGGTTGTTACTTCAGAAGCATGGGGCGGGGGGAGTAGATATGTCAAGAAGTGTTCAGATTCTGGATGTATTTGAAGATGCAGCCAACTATATTTCTTGACAGACTGAATGTGGGGTGTGATAAAAATAAAACTTAATAATGACTTCAAAGTCAGGAACCTGAGCAAGTGGGTGAACAGTGGTGCCGTTTATTAAGATGGGGAGCATTGGGGGGACGAGTACATGGATGGCAGGTAGGAGGAGGAACTCAGAATTGTCTTGAAGTAAGTGTGATGTGCCTATTTGATCTACAACTGGAAATCTCGAATGTGGATGTAAATATTAGAGACATCGTCTGGACCAGGAATATAAATATAGAAGTCATCAACATATATAAGGTGTATAAAGCTATGGATTTGATAATATTTGCTAAGGAGAAGACAAGCCCAGGGACACTGGTCAACGTAATTAGGAGGATTCAGCAAAGACAAATCAGAAATATCAAGTAAAACGGAAGAAAAATCCAGAAGGTTATTAAAGGAAATGTTTAAGAAGGAAGGTGGGACCAACTGCATCTGATGCTGTTGACAGAAAGACAATAATTTCTTTGGACAACAGAGTAAGTTTTTAATTGGTTGCATCCCATTTAAGAAGTAAAGGCAAAATGTTTGCTTATTTTCTCTTCCCTCAGATAGAATGGCTCTAAACACTAACAAGAAAGGATTCCAGAATCAAAGCTTATAATCAGGTTGAAATGACTGCCATTCCTTTGAATATTACGAGGTGAAGGTGTAACAAAATAATTCAGATATTTCCTTTCCAGCTCAGACATCTGGGTCAAATTTCAGTCTAGTCGACAAAGCAAAATCTTTGATTATGGTGTTTACTTCAGCATTTATGTCTCTAAAACACTAACTAGAAAGTATCATCAAAAACATGACATACCTGAAAGTTATTGGATTTCGTTAACCAATGTCACTATAATAATAATTTTTAAAAAGACAAATATTGCAAAAACACTATACAATAATCATCTAGAATTTTTGGTAAGCCATGGGCCACTGGGTCATATAAGAGAAGAAACTGATACTTTGGTAAATTGTCTTATAGATGAAACTAATTAGATATATTTATCTCCCACTCTAGCTCAAAATATAGCTTGATGTCACCATAAAAAAAAAAATGCCTTCCTTTTATAACACTTCAAATGGTTTACTGAGCACTAATCCATTCACTTAGATACACCATAACATGTAAATCTAAAGTCTGTAATTGCTCAAGAGCAATTCTGTAGCTTATGTAATAATTGATCTTCATGTGCTTTCCAGGCGCTAACATCACAAGATAGAACCTGCTGTGATGTGCAGGACTCGTCATAAATGAAACATAGCTAATCTTACAGCTTTAGATGGAATAAACATGGAGAGTCCATTTGCTTCCTGATTTATAAATCCTTTCCCACAATTTACTGCCAGTGTCACTTGGTCAGGTAGCAAAGTACAGTAATTAAGAGGTAAGGCCATGGAGTCGAACTGTCTGGGTTCAAATCCCCAACTACCACTTACTAGTTCCAGTGTTTTCTTGAGCAAATTATTTTACCTCACGCCCCTTTTTCCTCATCTGGGAAAAAAAAAAAAACTTAGGGTAATAACAGTCCTTCATTATAAGGGCATGTGGTTATAAGGCACTTGCCACATATCTTGCACATCAAGGGGGAAAAAACATTAGTTATTTTTTCAGTTACTCACCTTCTCTTATAAAAAACCTTCAATAGCATGTATTTCACTATTCAAGTCGTCCATTCTGGTGTAAGACAGCTCGTTATTTACAGAAAGGTCTTCAAAATACTTGAGCCAAAAAATCTCCCTGTGACCAGTTATTAACAGTTCTGCCCTCTGAGTTTACATAAAATTTTTCTAACCTCTTTTCTTATGAAAATTCTCACTGTATTAGAGATGGACATAATGTCTAGTGCTGCGCATCACCATCTAAATACATGCAAGCACCAAACTGAGCACCCTTTACCCAGGAATTCCAACCAATCTTCGAGCATCCCATCAAGGAAGATTATACAGCCTGGAAAGGGCTGTTTATCGGGCAGTGTTTGAATTCATCTGTAGGATTTGCTAATGCCCACCTCCTTAGAGCAAAGTGGCAGATTAAGTGCATTAAATCTCTGCTCAAAATTGTGCATATGCGACAGCTATTATCCTTATTAAGAGCTTTGGGTACATCAAAAGTATTTTTAAAAAACACACCCAATAATTACCTTCAGAAACTAAAGAGTAAGCATAGGTACGCATAATTTATCATTTCCTCGGGCTTAAATACATTTGTGACAGTTAAGGTTTTCTGCAAACATCAATTAACTAAGCCAGCCCTTTTGATTGGACATAAAACATTCATTCCTTCAACATGTATCTGAGAACTTTCTGTCAGGGTCTGTAGGACACAGGAACAACACAGACAACTCAATCCACAGATGGTAATGGCTGGAATAGTCTACCCTAGAAAGTTTATTGTCTCCAATCTAAAAGAATCAGGCAAATCTGTTGATGTTGCTTTGTTTTTCTGTAACTCAAAAATGCTGCTATAATGAAAAGCAGTTTAAAAAGGAGGAAGGGAGAGGTAAAAGAAACCCATTTTAGCAGCAGTCCTTGACGAGCCAAATGCTCCCAGCATCCGGAGGGAGACAAGCTCAGGGCATTATTTTCTCAACCTAGGAGAAGTTTTAAGAGTTTCTGGGCTTTACAAATGGCTGAAGAAATATCAATGTGCTCCACTTCCTTGAAATAGCCAATTGCTCCATTCTTCATCTCATAATTTTACTGCGAACTCCCAAGGTCTACCTCCAAACAACCCAAAAGACAATCAGGACAACTCATGACACACTTCCTTAATGGACCTGCCATGCCCATGACCTTGCAGACTTGCCTTGCCAGGCCAAGGGCCCTCTGAGCTTTTTGTGACCTCACTTAAAAGGGACAGAACCCTCCTTGTTTCAGCTTCATCCTTCCTCATGAGAGGAAACCCAATGAGTCATCTGTTAGATAACTGCTTACCACTGTTAGTGATCTGAGAAAATGTAGAACACCTTTCATTTATTTGTTTAGAAGGAAAATGCAAATGACAATTTTTCTGTTCTGAAGATGAAGAAGCGGGGGCCCTCAGCCCCTGTTCATGGTTGTAGAACAGCATAAAGCTTTTCAGAGGGTAACCTGGTAATGTATAGCAAGGATGGAAAAATCATTCGTTCCCTTTGACCCAGTTAGTCCACTTTTCTAATTGGTTCATAAGTCTTCTGCTTTATTAAAGGTATGAGTTCTTGATATTTTCCTATACTTTCAAAAAGGTCCATTTTTAGCTTTCCTTGCATCAGTTGGAAGAATCCAGAATGACTGACACCATGCTGGAATCCTCCCAGTTCTGCAGGAAATACCTTGACTTGTCTATTTACCCTTCCTGGAGTCGGGCTATTCTAATGGCATCCCTACTCTGGCTCCTATCTGCGTGCATCGCTTCCTTCCCAAGAGGGTTTTGTGAACCCCCTCATCTCCTGCCATCCCTCCTCTCCCATGGCCCTTTCTTATTTGTCCAATAAAGATGTATTCAAAAATCATAAAATGCTGAATAAAGAAAAAAAGGAAAAAACTGACATTAAGACATTTCATAGCTGTTCGAAACTACCCTGAGAAATCTACGATGCTCGAAATCAGAAGAGCAGTTGCCTACATAGACTGACGTGTCCTTCAGGAAGGGAACTTTTCTCGAATGATAAAACGTCTATGCCTTGACTGGGGTGCTGTTTACCTGGGTATACACATTTTAAAAAACTACTGCAACTGTACACTTAAAATCTGTGCATTTCATGCAAGGAAACAGTATCCAAGTAAAAATAAACTATTCTGAGCAACTCCTTGGAAGCTGTGCTGAATACAACTTCAAGACCTCACAACTAGTTATAAAACCACGATTTCCCAGCAAAGTGGGCAAGTGTGTTAGCCCAACCCCAGCCTCAGTTCAGGCAGACTCGGGCAGTCTCCTAAATGCCAACACTACACACTGCGCAAACTTCCATTATAGCAATTATCTGACAGCGTTGACCCTTAAACCCTTACTTTTAATTTTGTTAAAGCTATAGCCTTAAGATTGTACATGAGATACTTTCTTTCATCAAGCATTTATCAGGCACCCAGCTAAGTCCTTGGGTGAAAGGAAAAAGGTAGGGAATTACACCATGGAATGCAAAAACAGAGGTGCACACAAGCAATAGAGGAGAGGAAGAAATGGTGGGGGTGAAGGTTTGGTGGTTCAGAAAAGGCTTCGCATAAAGGTTAAGTTTAGCCCAAGTATGGAGGAAAGAAGAGTAACAGGTATTAAATGGTAAACACGGAATGAGTATATTTCATGCACAACAGCCTGGAGATGAGGAAGCAGCATCCTGGGTGTGTAGTGGGGACACAGGCAATGACTAGGGAGCACCGACTGCTTCAGGTTCAGCATCTCAGTTAACTCGCACAACCACTGTGGGAGCTTCAAAGAAGAAAACTGAGGCCCACAGGAGTTAAGAAGCAGAGCCAGGCCTTGAACAATGATTTGGTTCCCAACTGTGCTCTCCACCTTTTTTTTCATTTGTAGTGAGACAAATGACATCCAGCTCTGTGAGTTTTAGGTGTACTGAATAATGACTTGACAGAAAAATCGTGACGTGTTACCACAAGAAAGTTTGGTTACCATCCATCTCCTAAGGTAGTTGCAAAAAAAAGAAATTATTTTCCCCCTGTGATGACAGCTTTGAGGATCTACTTTCTTAACACCTTTCGAACATACCACACAGCAATGTTAGCTATAGTCACCATGAATTGGCTGAAGGTGGTCAAAATGTAAAAACTTCTAGTTAAAAGGAAAATTACTACTGGGTGTGTAACGTACAAAATTGTGCTCTTAATCTCTATGCTATCTGGCAATCATGCAGTTATGGAGAAAATGGCCCCAAAATAAAGGTAGATATATAGGCAGAGAGCAGACTGTAAAGGGTTGTGAATGAGATGTTTCACAGAGTTATGTAAGGACTGCAGACTTTAAAATCTTCTCATGACTCCTCAGAAAACAAGGATAACAAAATCAGGTTTGTATTCTGAAAAAGTATTTTGGCTGCAACAGCTAGAATAAGAATTGCTTTCTAACATTTAAAACTTTTGACAAATTTTTACCATCACAGGAATTTTAGGTTTAATATGCGTTAATTGAAACTATTTGTCATTACCAAAAAAGCTCTATGAATTTTCAGATGAATGTTTGTGTCCACGTCTACAAGACCACACCGGTATGCCAGGCAAACCCTTCCGGATCAGAACACAGGGTGGAAGCCAGTAGAAGAGATGCAGTTTACAGAGAAAGAGGGAAACCACTTAGAAGGATGTTTGCCTGTATCAATGGGGTACCCACAGAGTGCAAGTCTTTAATAATTTAGCACCAAAGGTAACCAGCACATGTGAAGACCAGCACATCCCTGAAGGATAAAAACAGGGGCAGGTGGAAAAACAGATCAATTGGAAACAACTGGAGAAGGATTCAGATTCTGGAGCCAGGCTTGGCAAAGAGTTCTGTTGGCATCCCTTCGGTCCTTCTAAAGGGTGACAGTGATACTGAAAGAATCCAGCTCAGAGATAAGAGGAAGAGCAGGTGAGCAGGAAGGTGGTGAATAAAGTTATAAGTTAGCCTCTTCTGCTCCAGCTATAAAAACGACTCCTGTATTTAAACAACAACCTAGAGACCAACATTTACTCACAATCTGGAAACTGGTGACCAACCAATGCAATGAGCCATATACCCAGTTTTTAATCTCATCAGTATTTTTGTCTGTTTTCTACAAGGCATTTTAATGCCACAAAACAGAGAGACTGAGGAAACTATTAGGTATAGAACATTAAAAGGCGCTACAGAAGAGAACTAAAATTAGAGGGTCCAGTCTGCATCTTCTACCTCTTCATCACTCCCTCCATGACCTTCCCAGAATCAAGCTTCCCTTCTGCCTTTGCTTTTAAACCATTACATTATTTGGTTTTAACCCAGTGTTTAATCATAAACCAGCCCTGCTACATTATTAATATTCCAAATAGCATTTCCAACCAGATAATATCCAATCTCATTATGCTGAATTGCCTTAAAGGTTGGCATTCCTACATTTGTTTTTAATTAAAAATTAAGCTAGACAGAAGTATGCACACGCTCTAAATATCTAACTATAATTTGAAATAAAGAGTCATAAAATGATAGTAATTTGGCAGAATAACCACCACTAGCCCTCACCTCATCCATTCTCCTCCAGCTCCCAAAATAAAATAAATAAAACTTTAACTTTGGTTCTGGCAATAATACATTAGCTATTTAAAATCACAGATGGAGAATGGAAATGGCAAGGGCAAAGTGACATGGACTCTGGTCATCATTCAAAGTTTTACAAGGTTATTGGAGTTTCTTGACCTTGGGCTCTTCAAAGCTGCAGTCTAGAATAAGGTAGCAAATTATATCATCTATAACATACATATTATATAATATAAAACATATATACACACATATAACATGAATGACTCAATATATGTAGAGGAAAGTATAACAAAGAAAAAAATGGAGCAAGAATATTAGCAAGCAGGAGAAAAATTTGCACTGTAATCTTCCTTGCTTTCCAAAATACTTTATAAAATATACTTTGGAACCAATATTTTATCTTCAAATTATGGGTTCTCAGAGTTAATGAGATTGTGGCAATGAGAGTCATTCATTCTGCTCCTTTGGCAAGAATAATATTTTAAAATATGTGTTTTGGTTGTAAAGGCAAAGCTAAGAAGACAAGCAAATTCGGGCACCAAATTAAATAAATAAACTTAAGCGTGAACACCACTGCTGTCACTTCAAATACCAAGTGCACCAAAGCGTGTGTAAATACGTCCTTTATTCACATATCACCAGTGAACAGACTGACTGTCTTGCTCCCTGTGGCACTAGGGGGAACATTTTAATTTCATTAATTGTATTAATATGATATGCCAAAATCTTTAGAAAGATTTGGCTCTCTGCTAATGATGAACAAAATATTTTACAGAGTTGCCAAATCATTGCTAAAAAACACTGTTGGATGGGATGGAAGTGGGAAGATGAGTATATTTTATCATGCACTATGATATCTTTTATCACAAAGCACTTCTCTGAGTTTATTAGACACAAATTTTTCACAGAAACCCAAACAGTTATGAGCAAGCTACAGCCAAAAAAAAAAAAAAAGGAATTTTTAGGCTTTAAAAATGTGCATACTGAAAAAGAAAAGAGTGTGAAATGATCCATATTCACGGATTTCCTGAAGCAGATACAGAGTATGCAGATACAAATCCACACAGGAGCCAGGTATGGTCCCAAAATGCTCCTATATTTCTTCCCTTCTCCCTCCCTCCAACTCCAACCCTCAAACACAAAAAAAGCAACTTTAATTTCTTTTCTCAAATTATGCAAAACACTACCAATGGAAAATTACCTTTCGAAGCCTTGACTTTTCAAAGTTTATGAATGAGAAAAGTTATGTCTCTTAACTACATAGCTGGAATTTTTCCACTCTCATTTTAATTCAAAACACAGTGTTTATTCTTCTCCCAACTTCCTCACACCCTCCCCTCACACTTTTCTAAGTCACCTTCAGACTAGTTCAAAGTTTCCGTCCAGAAAAGGCACCAAAAGCTAATTTCTTAGACCTCCCCAACTGTCTGGTGGGCAACGCTACTCACATTTCACATTCCTTTATTTAGCATAAGAAATGTAACATTAAGTTTTATTCTCTTTGGGTTTTTTTTTCCATGTATATACATTGATTTCTTTAAGAACAAAAGCATTATTTTAAAACACTGTTTCCTTTGGGATTCTTATATATGTTTTCTTTCCGTGAATAATCTTTAAGCCTAATTTGAATTTTCAAAGATGTTAAGCCATATTTACATATGAACTAACTGAATATGAATTAAATTAAATTCGAATTAAATATGAATAAGCCAGCACGTGGCATCAATAACTCCAAAATGACTGCGAGGCTGGTGTAGGCAACAATTTTCTAATGAGCAGTTGTTCTGATTCACATCTGCTGGGCAGACTTCTTCAGCATCATTTAAAGCCTTTTTTTTTTTCATCCGGTAGAATAACGGCTAGAAGTCCAGGTGTTAACATCCTACAGATGTTAACCCTAAGAAGCTGATGAAAAAGCCTCCAAGAGACCATCTCCTTTTTTAATGAGAAAGAAGAGGATGGGAGTTCCTGTCCCTGAGGCACAGCTGGGAAAGTAACCACCCTGCAGTGAGTGACCCCACAGTATCTTATCTCACCAACGCCAATTCTGAAGGAGGGAGTACAAGCCCTGACTCCCAGGCTCCAGATGCTGTCTCGGAGAAAGCATCTCTCCAGGTGCGCCACAGGTGTCTAGACCCCTCCACGCGCGCTCCCACAGAACACAGGTATATGTCCGACATCTCCACTTCTAAGCCACCCCAAAGAAACGCACCGAGGACCCTGGGCAGGCTCTGCCCCGCAGAGAGACATCCTAGGAGTCCTGGTGCCTTCCCAGGCTGATTCACAGAGATGCGCGGTCCCCGAACCTGGGTGGACCAGCGCTCGCCTCTGCCGGGGCAGAGGAGCTCTGGGGAAGCCTGCGAGACCGCCGGGGGGGAAGGCAGCGCTAAGCTTAGCTGGACGTTAAAAGATAGGAGAAGAACCTGAAAGGTTCCCCCCCAACACTGCACAGGCAAACCAGCCGGCTGCCACGCGCCCCGCGACGGTCCCGGAGGCGGCTGAAACGCAGAGTGGCCGGGGTCGCCTTCGCCCCGCGACGCCCGCAAACTCGTGCGGAAAGGAGCGGAGGAAAAGCACTCACCTCCACCCATCTCTGGGCCTCGGCAAACGCTACGGCGCAGTCGGCCTCGGCCTCCTCCATCGCTTCCAGGACTAGGGCAAGAGAGGGAGAAAACGAGGCGGTGGGCGCGCGGCGGGGAGGGGTCTCGCGCGCCTCTCGGCGCCGCCCGGGCTCTGCTCGGGCCGCGAGACGCCGGGTTCTCCTTCCCTTTGTTGCGCTCTGCAGCTCGCTAAGGTTCCGAACGCACAAGAACTTGAAAACGTGGCTTTCTCTAAACTGTGAACGACCACGGGTCCGCGGAGATACGGGCAGCGGCGCAGGGCGACCGGAGGCGGCGCGCAGGACCGACAACTGTTCCGACTTCAAAAGTCGCAGCGCCGCCACCGCGCCCCCGGGACGGCCCCGCCCCGGCCCGCCCCGTCGCCGCTTCCGTCCGCGCCCCTGCGACTCCCCCGGGCTCCCCGGCCGCAGCCGCCTTTGTGGTCAGACTGTCTGGGCCAGGGGATACCACCGGCCACCAGAGGCCCGGGCCTCGCTCCCGCTCCCGCTCCCGCGCTGCGCGCGCGGACCGCAGCTCCGCCCGGGGGGATGCGCCCCCGCGCCCGCATCCTTCCCGCCCCCGCGCGCCTGGCTACCCTCCACACCCCGGGGCCCCGGGAAGCGGCGCGCCCGCAGCTCAAGGCCTTTGGGGCCCGCCTGACATACCGGGAATAGCTGCACACAATTGTACCTTTCCGGGCCAAAGAACTTCCCCCGCGGGGCAGCGCGGCCCCGCCTGGCCCGCCGCCCTCACCTGCGGCTGGGCCCGCGGCGCGCGCCTCTCGCTCCGGAGCAGCCCGCTGTCCCGCGGAGTGCGGACCCCGCTGCCAGGTGCGCGGCTGTCCCCACCCCAAGCTCTCCGCCCCCTGCGGCCGCCCGGGCCCTCCTGGCGGCAGGTGGGGGTAGTGGCCTGGACACGTGCCGCCCATTTTCCCCGCCTGGACCAACCCCGCTCTGCCCTGCTCCTGGTGGGCGAGGTGGAAGGTACCTGCCCCTCGAGCCTCGTGTATCTGCAAAGGATTCGAGCGCAAGGGAACCCTGATTTTCTCCCACCCCTCGCCCGTTCGGCTCTGTTCAGGCTATTTGACCGCCCTTCCCCCTGAGCATCAAACCCTCCAGCCTTCGTGGTTGGGGTACACTCAGTGGGTAACGAGGCGACAGTATCCGCAGCATCCCTGGGTGCGCAAGGCTGGAGGGTCGTAGGCTCTTGGGTTGTCTTACTTGGGTTCTTTTCACACTCAAATTAGACCTCAAAAGAACTTGGTCATCTGCCTTGGCTACCTGGGGACCTCCTCTGATGCTCCTGGAGCCCTGTATAGGCCACAGGCTGATGGCCGCACCTTTGGAGGAAGATAAGAATGGATTCTTACTCCTTGAGGGGAAGAAGCAATCTTCATTCCTTTTTTTTTCCTGATTGTTTACTCTTTCTGATAAAAACTACTTATATTTAAGTTATTTACATTTTACCCTATTTACTTCACCTTTTCTGCTGAAGTTTTAAAGTAAAAATAGATATTGTGATATTTCGCTTCTAAATATTACAGGGGGACCAACTTACAAAGTGATCCCCCAATCATTTTAAAAAGGACACTGTCTACATAACCATATCACCATTTTCACAAGTAACTAAAGCTAACAATAATTACCTAGTATCAGTTTTTGCCCAATGCAGACTCAAATTCTCCCCAACCCATCTTTTACAGCTGATGTACGCAGACCAGAGTCCAAATAATGACCACACATTGCATTGGGTTACATATTTTTTTTAACCTAGAATAGCCTCCTCCATCTCCCTGCCCCCTATTTTTAGAATGACATTGTCTTGTTAAAAAAAAAAAAAAAAAACAGGGTAGCCTTCTGGATTTGTCTTATGGCTTCCTTGAGATACCTTCAACAATAATTCTCTTTCTTCTGTATTTCTTGTTACCTAAAAGTTAGATCTAAAGACTAGAACTCATTTACTCTTCTGAATAAAGGCTTCACCCACTTTTTCCCCATTGGTGTGACTTCTAGAGGATATTTAATTTTTTTCTGGAGTCTGCCTCTTTTAAAATATACATACATTTTAATTATAGTCGACATTCAATATTATATTAATTTCAGTCTACAGCATAGTGGGTAGACATTCATACAACTTACGAAGTGATTCCCCTGATTAGTGCCCACCTGATACTATACAGTTCTTACTACATCACTGACTATATTCCCTGTGCTGTACTTTACATGCCTGTGGCTATTCTGTAACTGCCAGTTTGTACTTCTTAATCCCTTCACCATCACCCCTTCACATCTGGCAACCATCAGTTTGTTCTCTGTATCTATGGGTTTGTTTCTGTTTTGTTTGTTTATTTTATTTTTTGGATTCCACATATAAGTGAAATCATATGACATTTGTCTTTTCTCTGATTTATTTCATTTAGCATACATAATACCCTCTAAGTCCATCCATGTTGTCATAAATGGTAAAATTTCTTTTTTGGGGGAGGTGAGTAATATTTCATTGTTTATATGTACCACATCTTCTTTATCTAATCACCTATCAGTGGACTCTGAGGTTGCTTCCATATCTTGATTATTGTAAATAATGTTACAGTGAATATAGGGATGCACATATCTTCTCAAATTAGTGCTTTAGGTTTATTCAGATGAATACCCAGAAGTGGGATTCCTGGGTCATATGGTAGTTCTATTTTTAATTTTTTGAGGAACCTCCATACTGTTTTCCATAGTGGCTGCACCAGTTTGCAATTCCACCAACAGTGCATGAGGGTTCCCTTTTCTTCACATCCCCCTAACACTTGTTCGTTGATTTATTGATAATAGCCATGCTAACAAGTATGAGGTGATATCTCATTGTGCTTTTAATTTGCATTTCTCTGATAATTAGTTATTTTGAACATGTTTTCATATGTCCATTGGCCACTAGAGGATGGTTTTTATTTGTTAGGCTTATTTTCATTTAACCCTTTTTTCATTGGCACTGTCTGTAATAACTTGGTCTATTTAGAAGAGCTGAGAATTGTTCTTGCTGAAGTGGGAGGCCATTGACAGAAACATCTCTTTGCCTCCTAGCTACACTATGACCAAGTCAAACCCAAAATGAGGACAAACAGATAAAAGAAAGTGGGAAAATATTTTTCTCTTCCTGGCTATTCAAGATCCATTCTGTTAAATATTTAGTGAGCACCTTATATATGTAAAGGGCTAAAAGTCATAAGCGATACGAAAATGAAAAAAATTTTTAGACACTGACCCCTGGGCATTTCCGGTCTGCTGGAAAGACGGACATTCTTCAGTCTTCATGAGAGTTGTTGATATATATTATATACTTATATTATACTGTTTAAAGCTGCTGCTCTGCAACTTGATTTACACAGCTTTGGGGACTATAGCCCAGGATGGTAACAAGTGCACAGGTTTGGGAATCTGAATGACTAAGGTTACCAAGTTACCAAACTCTCTGAGCTTTCCTCACCTGAAAAATGTGGTAATAATAACTATTTCATAGCATTATGGGAATTAATATGATGATGTATGTAAAAGCTCAGGGCTTTGCTAGCATGGAGTACACAGTCAATGATGGTTATTTCCCATTAGTGTGTGTGTGTGTGTGTCTCTCTCTCTCTCTCTCTCTCTCTCTCTCTCTCTCTCTCATAGTAATGTGTCACATATGGATTTTTCCTAACAAATGAGAATTTCTTTGCTCAGATACTCACAAAGAGCTGTAAGGTCTTACAGGTTCTGTTTTAAGTCAGATCAAGCATCAGCCATTTCTGTCTCTTTAGTATTGCAAACTTGTGACTCAGAAGATCCAAATCCAATTCTTTGCCTCCTAACATCAGTCATGAGAGTATTTTATCCTTCTGGAAAGATATATACAGTTCTGTAGAGAAAGGTAAACTGCCTTAGGCATTTGCAAGAAAATTCACAAGGATAAAACATCAAGAATATTATTTATTTTCCAAAAGAAAAACAGTACCATTGTCATGTTCTTATCCATTAGTGATTAAATACGCTGTTAGTAGAAGAAAGTGGTATGACCTTTCTTGAAGGTAATTTGGCAATAAATATTAAAAGTTTTCTAAATGCCTATGCTCTATTGCAGCAATTCCACTTCTGGCAATTTATACTAAGGCTCTGAGGAAAAATATGCACATGAAATGAGCATCTGTGGTAGACAAGAGATGCACCACCCAAACCCTCCTTTAGAGGAGGAGCGTGGTCAGCACATGGCCTCCATTTGTCAGCATTTTTGAGGTCAGCCTCAGCTGCAGAGGACAGCCTCACCTGGGGTCATGCCTCTCCCAGAGTAGCAGTCATCTGGTAACTGACTGACCTGAGGTTATAAAAGCCCGGTCATTTCCACCCGACACAGGACAACTCTGAGGGGCCCTTTCTGTAGACATAGGTTCTGTTAGAACTGCAGGTCTGTATCACAGTTCAGCTTCTCTCTTGCCTATTCCTGCTTCTTCCCTCTTCGATTCACTGAGGTCAATCCCTGCTAAACATCTCACACTTCAAACGATCTATTGGCTTCTGAAAGACTCACTTGTGATGGCGCCAATCATGATTTGTAAAAAATGAAAATCCCAAAGCCATTTAAAACTTCAACCATAGGGATGGTGGAGTAAATTATGATTTTTCCATGGAGCAAAACCTTGTGCAGTCAATAAAAATGTAAAAGAATGTTCAATGACACAGGATGATGTTTCAAATATATTGCAAAATGAAACAAAAGCAATGTATAAAGCATGTTAATTTGTGGTTTTATTTTTTAAATGCATACTTTTCCTACATAGAACAAATTGGAAAAATCTCTACCCAAATTTTAGTGCTGTCTATTTCCAAATGGAGATTTTGTACTTTTTTCTCTTTAAAATTTTTTTTTTTGCCAGAGACATGGATATTACTTTTATAAATGGAAAAAATATTTATGATACAAAATTATGTTCAAATATGATTTTCTATCTTGTCCTACAAACTTCAACCTCTTCCTGCCTTTCCTGACTTGGCAAATGGTACCACTTCCTGCTAAAATCTGGAGGTCTTAGCCTGTCCATTTACCTCCTAAGTATCTCCCTGATTGGCCCTTCTCCATTCCTATTTCCACCACCTTTAGGCCCTCATTGGCTCTCAGCTAGATTTCAGAAATCATATGACCTCTCTAAAATGGAAATCTTTTCATGCCACCAACACAGCCACCTAATGAAATCCTCATTCAAGAACAGGGACCATCTAATGGCTGCCAGCACACTAGGAGGCATCTTCAGTACTTGCTCCTGTCCACTTCTCTCACCACATGTTTCGACCCGTGTTTTTCCCGTGGTGAGACATGTGCTTCTCTCCCTCTCTTTGTCTGACTTTCTCCTATGTATTCTTCTGGGCTCTATCTCTTCATTCTCAGAATCTTTCAGAAAAAAACTCTTTGCAGGACATCCTGGACTAGATGAGGTATCTCTTCTCTACATAGCCATATCCCTTTTTGCAAGGTATTAGATTGTCTGTGTTCCGCCTTGAACCATGAGCTATTTAGGAACACCTGGCTCAGTCTAGTGTTCAACAGCTGTTTATTAACTGGAGTGTGTGTATGCGTGTATAAAACTTATAACTCTTAATGCACAGATGTAATAAAACATTGATAGTAGCAGAGTAGGAAGTATAATTGATTACTTCAGCTAATGATATAATTGATTACTATGGCAGATTACTGCTCCTATAAAGAAATTACAAGAATTTCTTTATAGGAGGTTTCTCAACTTGAAACTATTGTCAATTTGCGCCAGATAATTCTTTGTTATGGGTGATTGTCTTGTGCACTGTAGGATATTTAGCAGTATACCTGGCCTCCACCCACTCAGTGCTAGTAGCACTTCTATAGATGTGACAAACAAAATGTCCCAGACATTGCTAAATGTCTCCCTGATGGGTTAAATCACCCTTAGTTTGAGAACCACTCACTGATCTATAGGGGGAGACGGCTTTTTGTTAGTTAATGCTTTGGCACAGCAGAAGTATAGCTCAGGCCCAAGTTTCTGGAAGCAAGTGGGCGAGGTAGAGAGAAGTGAACGTGAATTGCAGGTAGGAGGGAAAGGCAATTCTGTATTATAAAGAAGGAAAGAGTAAAAAAGAACTGGGCTGAAAGATGCCTGGGGCAAAGATTATAAGAAAAAAGGGACTTGGTGGCTGGAAAGAAATGCAAGAAGAGACAGGCACAGTGGGAATTCTCCTAATAAAAAAGAACTGAGTTTTTCACTGTGGTTTGTTGTGGTTCATAAAAGTGTCAGCCATATGAGTTCAAAGATAGCCAACATCTGGATTGTATGTATATGTCTCATGCTTATAAAACACCTTTATTAACAGGACGAATGACTCGTAGAATGTAGATGAAAAAATATGCTAAATATAATGAAAATTGTGTCAGTGTACAGATGATAGGATCTGCTATAGAGAAAATTCTAAAGACTTCAGCAAAAAACTTGGAACTAAAAGAGAATTCAGCAAAGTTGCAGGATACAAAATCAACATACAAAAATCAGTTGCACTTCTATATACTAACAATGAACTATCTTAAAAAGAAATAAACAATACTATTTATAATTGTATCAGTAAAGTAAAATACTTAGGAATAAATTTAACCAAAGATGTGCAAGGCCTGTACAATGAAAACTGTAAGACAATGATTAAATAAATTGAAGAAGACACTAATAAATTAAAAGATATCCCATGTTCTTGGATCAGAAGAATTAATATCATTAAAATGTCTATGCAGCCCAAAGCAATATACAAATTCAATGAAACCCCTGTCAAATAGCATTTTTTTACAGAAATAAAACAAACTATAATTTTATATGAAACCCTAAAACCCTAAGTAGCCAAAGCAATCTTGAAAAAGACCAATGTAGCAGCATCACACTTTTTGACTACAAACTTCATTACAAATCGATAGTTTTCAAACAGTATGGTACTGGCATGAAAACAGATACATAGACAAAAGGGACAGAATCAAGAGCCCAGAAATAAACTCACATATACATGATCAATTAATATTTGACAGGGGAGCAAGAATATTCATTGGGAAAGGATAGTTTATTCAATAGATAGTGTCAGAAAAAGTGATATTCACATGCAAAAGAATGAAATTGAACCCCTATTGTATACTACTCACAAAATTTAACCAAAAATAGATTAATTGTAATATCCAAAATCGTAAAACTAGAAGAAAACACGGGGAAGTTTCTTGACATCAGTGTTGGCAATCATTTTTTGAATCTGACACCAAAAAGTATAGGCAACTAAAGCAAAAATAAACAAGTGGAACTATATCAAACTAAAAAGCTTCTGTATAGCAAAAGGAACAATCTACAAAATGGAAAGGCAACCTACCAAAAGGAAGAAAATATTTGCGAACCATCTATCTGATAAGGGGTTAATATCCAAAATATATAAGGAATTTATACAACTTAATAACAAAACAGTAATCTGACTTAAAAGTGGGCAGAGGACCTGAATTGACAATTTTCCAAAGAAGACATATAAATAGCCAACAGTATATGAAAAGATGCTCAACATAACTCACCATCAAGTTAATGCAAGTAAAAACCACAAAATATTGCCTTATACCTATTAGAATGGCTATTAGCAAAAAGACAGGAGACAACTGTTGGAAATGCTGTGGAGAAAAGGGAACTCTTGAGACTGTTGGTTGGAATATAAGTCAGTAGAGCCATCATGGAAAACAATATGGAGGTCCCTCAAAAAATTAAAAATAGCACTATCATATGATCCAGTAATTCCATTTCTAAGTATATATCCAAAGGGAATGAAATCAGTATCTCAAAGAAATGTCTGTACCCCATATCCATTGTAGCATTGCTCACAATAGCCAAGACATGGAAACAATGTAAAGATCCAACAATAGATGAATAGATAAAGAAAATGTGATACACACACACACACACACACACACTGGAATATCATTTAACTACTATATAAAAATAAAATAATCCTGCCTTTTAGACATGGATAGTTACTGAGGACATGCTAACATAAGTCAGACAAAGACAAATACTATATTTTCCCACTTATATATGAAATCTAGAAAAGCCAAACTTATAGAAGTAGAGTGGTAGCTGCCAGGGTTTAGGAGGAAAGAGAAATGGGAACATGTTGGTCACAGAGTACAAACTCCAGGTATAAGATAAATAAGTTCTGGGGATCTGATGTGGAGCATGGTACCTAAAGCTAACAGCCTGTATCATATACTCTAAAGCTACTAAGAGAGTACATCTAAAATATTACATCACACACACACAAAAGAAAAACTGGTAATTATGTGAGGGGATGGAGGTGTTGACTAACCTTATAATAGTAGCCATTTTGCAATTTACGTGTATCGAATCATCGCATTTACACTTTAAACTTACACAACGTTATATGTCAGTCATTTCAATAAAGCTTGAAAAAATATATAAAAGTTTATGTAAACAAAAAAGTATATACATACACAATGATAAAGTCGTAATTATCCCATCTCTGTCTACAAAAATACATCCCTCAAGTTTAGTAATTAGAAGATTATGAGGTTGTCAGTACTTACATAATGGTATTCAGACAGGTGGGCTCAATTCTATATTTGGAAATGGAAGCCAGAGAGAAAAAAGAAGCCAAAATATTACAGATAATAATTAAGAACTGAAGAAAAGAGTGGAGAATGTAGCTGTTCCAGGAAACAGAAGAGGGAAAAAAATCAAAGTGAATTCATGTTACATCATTGCCCCCAAAGAGTGTCAAACTTGAAGAAGTTTGCAGTACAGCCTTAGGATGATAATGAGTGCTTTGCTCAGTGGATGAAGGCAGAGGTCCTAACTTTGTCTTCTGACTCTGCTGGATAATTAACTGAGAAAGAATAGATCAGAAGTCCTTGGTTCTTATCAGCCTTCCCCCTTTGTGCTCAGATGTCTCATGAAGAGATCAACTGAGATGGCTACTTTCAAAACATGGGACCAACCCCATAATTTGCAGGGCAGTTGGTTATTTCCTTCTTACTACAAAGACCTTAAGGAGTTGGGATTTATTTTTAACATGTAGAAGTTTTCTATCATTGAACTCAAATTATTTAACATAAAAAAAAACTAAGACTCTCTTTCTTTTTTGGTAAGGTCCTGCATTCTAGCCAGAATTGCAAAATCACATTATAATTCTTTAAGTGATTGCAGTGAGATCAAAGAGACTTACCCTAGAATTAGCTTTAAAATAAATTATTGGGGCTTCTGGGAAAGAAAAAGAAAATATGTGTTTACTAAACTCTTCCTGAAGCCCAGTGAAATGATTTTTTCCTAAAATGACATCTTTAGTATTGATAATCAAAGATTAAAATAGTAAGGTCCAGTTTTCTCTAAAACTTAATTATTTTTTCCTTTGAGTAGTGACGTTCTACCTGATCTTTCATTAAGTTTACTTGAAAAGTGTAATGAACTTACTATGTGTTCAAATTGTTCTGCTAAAAAGGCAGAAGAAAATAAGCATAGTGTTTACTGTGTTATTAATATTTTAGAATTACAATAGCCATTTTTGTTTACATTTTGAAACTGGATCCAGAGAGGAAACAGCCCATCCAGTCATTATAGGAAATTTCTAAAAGTTCAAAGTACAATTTTTAAAGTAATCCCTTCATTATCCCTATTCTGTGAATACTGAGTGGTACTGATAACATATTAGCTTCAACAAGGAAAGGGTTCAAGGACTACAGAACGGACCGACCTGGAAACAGGAGACCTGAGCTGCGCTCCTGGGTTCACCACTGGTACTTGTCTGGGTCTCGGTTTCAGGATCACAGTGATCTCTAACAAACCCCACTCTCACCCTCATGCTGTATGAAGAAACCTTACCAATAGCCATGAAATGAAGAACTTGGCTGTTCTTCAGACTTCCGGCATCGCCATGAAACCTTTGTCCATGTAGGTCCAGGTCTGGTACTTTCTCAAGGCTTGGTAGCGATCACAGGAGAAGCCCAGCCCAGTCAGAAGTTCCCGTATGAGGCGCGGTAATGGGGTTTCCTTGAGCATGGGGATCAGTTTATAATGGTCACAAGAATCATGAGTAAACCCAGTCTCAGAGGTAAACCACCAAAGTCCTCCAGGAATTCTTGCACGAGGAATGCCCCATCCATGACTTCACCGGAAACTTCTTTAATCCCTGTGGCCAGAAATAGACCAATCAAACCAAACGATTTCAATCTTATGTAACTAAAACGTTCTAAAAAATCCATGACATTGGGGCTTTCTGACATCAATCTATTCCTCTATTTCTGCTTATAAGACTTTGATTTGTACCCAGGCTACACACACATAGCCACACACACAGACACACACATCCCCACATATTATCTACACACATACTTTCTTCTGTTGAATCGTTGAATAATTAAAGTAGTGATTAGAGCTAAACGGCTCTGTTATTTGAAGAAGTATTATAAACAGCTCCATTTTATTTTTGCAGAGAAAGGCCTCTGGGCAAAATCTACATAGAATAATATGGGGCAAAAGGCCTAAAACTATGCTGTGTAAAATGTAGAAGGTTGCTTATGAGAACAGAAAAATTCTTGGCAAGATACCGTGGCTTAGAGACACGTTTCCCTGCTTCACGTGGACTTAGACTGTGTGATCCCTGAGAATAATTGTTTGACCTTGAGCGATCTCGTGTGAGTGTGTGTTTTATCCAAAAGGCACCCAGAGGAGATCAAAAGACATCAGGAAGAATAAAAAAGGTCATGTTTACTCCTTACTGGACCCTAAACCTCAAAATAAACAGCATTCGTCATCGTCATGTCAACAACCATCGCATCGTGCATTGTTCTGCTATCGGTATGCGCCACCCACGCCCCAGTTCGACCACAGCACAGACTTTGGCACACGTACTCCCGTGTGCAGTCTTGTGTCTAAGGGTATCCAATGAGTCCTAAAATGAAACCAACTCCTATAGGCAGTGAGTGGAATATTCTTAAAGTGGGTAGAGATTGGCCCTGTGAAATATTTCTTAAAGAACTCTCTCTCCACCAGATGAGAGCAGGGTGAGCCTTGCTTGATTCAGGGCAGAAAGGCAAGGAAGCTGGATACACTTGCAAAGGGTTTAACTTTTTTGCCTTCGATTCCAGGAATAGTTATATTCAAAGTATAGGTTTAAGGTAGCAGTAGACATGGCTATATTCTAACGCTCTCGTGAGGTATGGGGACCTTCAGTAAAGCAGGATAAGCAGCTTTATGTTAGTGGTACCATGACAGGTATGTTCGTGTCTGACATTAAGCAAAGTGCTACCTGGGAAGGGTCACTGTCACACATGAGAGACTGAAACTGAAAATTCAACAGAAAGAATTGAACATTTAGGAATACCCAGAGACACATGGACATCCTCTGCTTTGATGAACTGACTTTATTCTCTTGGTGGTGGAATGGACAGGAAGAATGTTATTTACCCATCGCTTCACCTTCCAAAGTTTTATTCCTAATTACACCATAGTCAGATTTACAGTAACTAGTATTTTCTTATAGAATAAGATTTGTTTTTACAAAACAAATATAAATGGGTGAACTTCAATAGCCAAGGTTTTCATCATTTTGAAAGAAAAATTTTACTTGACAAACCCAAAATTAAATTACAAATTCAATTATTAACAAATGCTTTGACTTTTCTGGTTCTGCCTTAGAAATTATAGAATTATTTTATCTTGATGGGAATAGTCCTTCCAGAATTTCTTTTGATCTCCAAATTTAAATCTGCATAAAAATTCATGACTTGGATAACTAAAACACTAACATAGGGAAAAATGCAAACTAATCAACAAATATTTATTGAGCAAGAACAAATATTTATTGAGTTTCTAAAGCACTATGTTAGCTAGTAGAAATACAAAGATATATAAATGCTGCTCCCAGAAAAATCAAACTTAAATGTGTACTCAATAAAATGCTAAGAATAATTTTAGTTTAATTCAAATTTTAGAGACACAAAATTATTTTTGCTCTTCTAGTGGCTTGTAGAAATTTCATACTATTTTAAAAATAATTGAAACATAAAATTATTCTTTTATTTTAACTTGTACAACAAAATAATCTTTACTATAACATTTCATGACAGAAAAATGTTTTGCCAAATAAGTGTTTTATTCACTAAGCTCTAGTGACCAGACAAAAGTATATTGGATGCTAAACTGAAAGCAGGAGTTATTAATTATCGGATTTGCTTTTAATTAGTATCCTGACATATCCAGCCAACACAGTGAAAATGATAAACTCTTCTTATGTGTAACTAAATTTTTCAGAACCAGACATTAGTATTCTCTGTGTTTACTGACATACCTGTTGATTAGATCTAATATCAGGTTAGGAGAGTGGACATAAATCAACATGACGCCTGCCATAAATATCCATTTCTAGCTCCGTCGCTTTGAAAGGGGCCCTGGGCTTATAATTCTTAAAGCTCTTAAAAGCATGAATGGAGTAGGAGCAAGAATTATGAGGGTAATACTTATAGACAATTACAAGATTTTTAAAAAGAATGAGAAAAAAATTTTCAAAGAAAAGTCCAGCAGGATCTTAATGATACTGGGCCCACGAACCAAAACTAAAACTGGCTTGGAGTCGCTGAGTTGGCATTTCTGTAGGCCCTTGCCTCCTGGCATGTGAAAGCACCTTACAAACTACAACATGCCTTCTGCTCTCTTGGTATCTTCCACCACCCATGCATCAATGCAAGAGACCAACAATGATCACAAAACTGAGAAGAGAGGGCAAAATATTTGTATTATTGTGGCTACTGACAATAAAAGTTAAATGTGCCTAGTGATACTCTGCAAAATAGACTTAGTTTTATCTCACCTGCACTATTTACTTCTTAACCTCCTTCTGAACGCCTCTCTTCTATCTGCATGTGTTCTTGAGGAAAGCCAAATGGAGACATTCTGCTAGTGCTTTCAAAGCAACAATATAGAAAGAGTCAAAGAACTATTACCCTCTGCTGCCGACTCACCCCGAGACACGGCCATCCCACACATACCCACACATGGGCACTGACCAGCTATCTCCAAAATCCAGAGCTCAGAGGTCTGTTCTCAGCAGAGGAAGTCCAATTATAAAAAGTAGAAATATTTTATATCCTAATTTTCTTCATAATAGTTGTAATAAAGATTAAAATAGGTTTATACCAGAACCTGGTATATATATTGAACTCGCCTGACCTTGTTTTGTTATTCTAGCACCATACTGAGGATCATCAAAATTCAAATAACTATAAATGAAGCATGAATAGAAATAATAACTTGAAATGTTGAAATAATTGCTCAGGGTGATTTAGAGTCTGTAAACACAGCTATCAAAAAGAAAAACAGCATTCTTGGCCCCCAAGAGTAAAAGATTCAGATAAAAAATGTTTTCCTAATGAACAGTATGCTTTGGTATAGTATTATTACAGGAAAGACCAAAATTCCGATCATCTTTGCTAAAGTGCATGTCTGCTAACTTCAGCTATTTTGAGATATTTTTAAAAGTTAAACCATTTCTGAGTTACAGAAAAAACATGTGCAGTTCCCTTATTCATGAAAATGTAATCTATTCATCCATCTTCTTATTTAAATTCTTTGAAAATTAACTGAATCTGATGACTCATGAAACAGACTTTGAAATTATGTTCAATACAGTTTATTACTCTCTTGGGAGTGATTGTAATAATAATAGCTACTATTTTTGCATGCTGACTTTTATGCACTAAATTTATAATTCTCACAAAAAAAAAAAACCTGCATGAGAGCACTTATAAGGTGCTGAAGACCACTCAGAGTCAGAGCCAAAAATCAAAGTATAACTAAAACCCAAATCTGAGCTTTGTTCGTGAAGCAATGGCATTTAGATGATTCTTAGCGATCCTAATAATATCTTGTGTGTGTGTGTGTGTGTGTGTGTGTGTGTGTGTGTGTGTGTGTGTGAAAGCACTGTATTTTATGCTATAACCTCAGTATCATGCTATTCAAGCATTGTGAGAACACTGAAATTCTGGATTATCAAGGCCAGAAGTTTTCTGGTGAAGCAATTTTCATGAAACAGCCACTTTTGGGAGAGTGTACTAATTGGATATTGGGGGGAAAAAATCTCTCTTAAAAAGTTCCATCAGCCATGATTTCCAAATTAAACGGGAGAGGTTTCTACTGCCCATGCCCAAGGTTCACCTCTCCAGCTGGGTTCTAGAATCTCCCTACTCAAAGTGAAGATCTCCAGCCAGCAGCCTGAGTGTTTGTTAGAAATGCATAATCTCAGGCCCCACACCAAGTGGCTGCATCAGAATCTGCATTTTAACAAGATCTGGGATCTCGTTTACTCATTAAAGTTTGACATGCTCTGCTACACGATGCATATCTTACCCTCGCCTGAGATCCCTCAATCATCCATCCCGTTTCTTTCTTGTGTTCTCAATTTTTCTCTGCAGGTTCCTCCCAGTGGAACACTCTGAAAAGCCCTCTGCTGATCGTTCTCCCGACCCAGCTATGACCTCAATTCTCTCCTTACTGCCTTGAAGAGGGTATTTGAACTCCCTAAATCCATATCCTCAGCACCTGGTCACATCTCAGTCCACTACAGGATAGTTTAATCGGTACCGAGTATCATCTGGTTTCTATTATGTGCCAAGCACTATACCAGACTGAGGATAAAATGATCTTCAAGAGATATGGTCCTGGTCTTCAAAAACTCTCTCCATAACTGTTTGACACAGATTACCGCTGACTCTCTGTCAATTTCAGTAAGCACTTTTTATTATCAGATAGGAGGAACCAGCCATCTTCCATAATCAGATATTAAAGAGATTTTGCAAAAATGTAAAAAAAAATGCTACTTTTTTCACTTAAAAAAAGTTATTTTTATTAAAATATTATGTTATTTGATGCATTTATTTTTTAAATGACTCAATAAATATTTTTAAAATTTGTTTCACTTTCTATACTTACAGATCAAGAGATAAAGCCCCTATAAAAAAGCTCTCTGGGTTCCTCAATAATTTTTAAGAATGTTAAAGGACTCCTGAGACCAAAAAGTTTGGGAACAACTGGATCCCATTTTTAAATCAGATTAGTTGCTAAACACATCCCTATTATCTATGTAGCTATCAATGATAGAATTGATATCAGAGGGATATGAATAAATTGACCTAAGCATTTCTCCCTTGTTTAATTAATTTAGCTAAAGATGTGACTTTCTTTTAGACATTCCTAGCACAGTAAGGAAACAATAGATGGCTACTAGCCCTGAAAAACACCTTTACTGTGATACCTGTAGCAATTGAGATATAGTCTCTTGTCTTCTGAAAATGGAAAAGAACGAAGTAAAACTGATGAACAGTTGGCTATAAACCTTTCCTGTGTTTACTTTGCCCAGAAGCCATATTTTCTAAAGTTCTTAAAATCAGTACTATTGTGCTCTTATCCTGAATACTTCATACATACCTGATTATTAAGCCACACCAGAATATGGCTATATGAGTGATTATTTTTATCATATTTAAGAAATATTTAAGGCATTTGCGTTTTGTTTCTAAAACAAATCAATTTGTCAAAGAAATATGTCTTTTAAATTATACCCAGACCATGAAACATCATGCTTTTGCCTCAGTGATTAAAGAAATACAATGTTACATTCCCATTAATGGTTGTGGAACATGCACACTACAACAGAGGCAGCAGAGAATGAGAGGAACTTCTGGCTTCAAATACTTAGTATTCAGGGCAGAATAAAGAAAAACAGCTTTCTATTGTTTAGACTAAAGGGAAATTCAAATGCAATCATTTGTCATCCTCTACCATAGGTAGTTAAACTCTCAGTAGTTTTTAATGCAGCTTTTCAGCAGACAGGTTTTGCGACATTTTTTAAGAATAGTCTAATTTACAACCTTTGCATATGCTTCAAGTTTTTCATGTTTAGGATACAATTAAACCCTCAAGCAATTTGTTTTCTTTTTCTTGGCACAGAACATGTGCAGGGCACAGAGATCTTATCTTTTAGCTCTTAAGGGATACACTATTGAACATAATTTATTATATACCAACTGTGTTTACATGCTGATAAAAGGCACAGTTTTTAACCACCTAAAATGTGTCATTTATGTCATTTGGGATTTATTCTTAACCATGTGGATTTTTATTTTATATAATTTATACTCATAGGTTTAAAAGGCTTTATTGTTCTATTTCTAAGCACTTTAAATTATATTAAATAATTCTTGAAATAGCTTTCAATATAGGTTATATAAATTTAACGCCTCTAAACCAAGAATTCCCAACCACCTTATAGGTAATGCTCATAATATATATAGCCCTTATTGTCTACATAACTTCTCATATGTTATCTAGGTGTGGATTATGGGAATGTCATACTGTGAATGTGAACTCTCACCTATCAAGTAGATGGAAACAACAGACCAGTTCAGGATTACTATTCTAAACAAAGAGGTCAAGAGAAAGATTTAGAATAACTTTCATTCAAAAGCAAAACAAGTATGAACATACAGAAAACTAAGGCATGGTGGGTTGGCCTGATCAACTGACACCATTAGCACCAAAAAAAAAAAAAAAAAGCCCTTTATGACACTGAATCTTCCACAACAGAATAGTTTATTCACTTAAGAGGTCAAATTTTTGAAATAAACAGAAGCTAAACTTAATTTCTGTGATCTGAAAACTCAGTATATTCTCACTTGGTTTTTAGTAGTAACTTTTTTTAGAGCACAGTGGACTTCATTTCAAGCTCTTAACCAAGAATCTTGTAAGCTAAAAACATTAACTATTAAACTTTATGAATATTGTGCGAAGCCTTCTAAATTAGCTCTAAAAACCATTTACAATGATTACACACTTTTCAAAGTAGTTTAACTTCAGTCAAGGATTTTAATAATATGAAGAAAATTTAGACCAAAGTTATTTGCCTTTTCAAAGTATGAATGTGTGTGAGCATGTGTGTGTACACATATATGCATGTACACATACATGCACATGTTAGCTCCCAGGTAATACATATTTATACACATGCATATATATACAAATATATGAATATGTGTATATAGGCAGTTATATACATATATGTAAGCTTTCCCTAAAAGAAATACGTTTCTATAAATAGAAAAAATTTTTAAGTGATAAAAGTATGCCTCTGCAATTTTCTTACAAGCACCAATATAGGAATCTTAAGCTTATGGATGTTTGTTTTAAAAGCTTTATTATTAGATATACATTAATGACTGAAAATCTCAAACGATATTTTCATTAAACAAAATAAGCAGGCTGTATGCTATATATGACCCAATTATAAAGCTTACTTAATAAGCACTCTACACAAATCAGATTTTTAAAAATAATTTTTATACAGAATTCAAGATGGTTTTCATTTAAGACATAATAAAGTTCGATTCACCATAGAATGCAGTTAACTTCTGCTTTAGTCACAAATGAGCACAGAAAATGTTAGGGGTTAAATATTATGCAGTTCATAAATACTCCTGTCTCTGCAATTTAAAGCAAACCATTACATCTGGTAAAAGGTGATGTTTAGTCAATTTCCAAGAGCCCACCAAGAAAAAACATTTGAAGTTTCAGTACTCATTTTAGTCCCATTCCTCCCAAATATATTATGATCATTAACAGCAATATACAAAAGTGACCCACAACTTGATCACCCTTAGTGTGTTTCCATACAAAATTAACCATTAATCTCTTCTACAAGTGCTGTTTTAAGAAAGTGACTAAACAAAGCATTGTAGGAAATAAGAGTTGAAAAAGGACTAATTCTAGACATAATCTAAGATGGGAGAAAATTTTCTACGAGGGACTATCACCCTAAAGTGTGTGCTAAAGAATGCTAGGTCTAAATGTTGCCCCATAAAGTGGTTAGAAAGGATATTTAACATATACATAACATTTTTTTAAAAGAAGCTCTGAGTTCTATAATTACCCACACCCAATATATTTGGGTTTCTTTAAAGGTTAACTTTAATCTAATGTTTTCAAAAGGTGCTTAACCTCAAACACTTCTTGCCCATTAATGGTCAACAAGTTAGTATTCTTTATATTAAACTTTGAGAAACTAAGTAAATTCTTAGTGAGATTCCATTAAGGACCTATTAAGCAATTATGAAGTAAGAGAAATCCAGCAAAGCAACAGGCAGAAAAGTGTTTAGACTAGTTAAAACATTTAAGATAATATACAAGACAGATGTGAGTACAAAACATAAACAATGTGACAAAAGAATCAGACACTGGGTTGTTAATTGGCACAGAGTTGCTTCAGATTTCTTCATCCCTATTACCAGCACTCCACTCAAGTTCCAGTCACCATAGGACGGTGGCAAATTTAAATACCTTCCAAAGTGAAGTTCCTCACTACATTCTATTTTGTCTAATCCAGTGCTTCCCAAATTTAATATGCATATGAATCCCCTGGGGATCTTACTGAAATTGCAGGTTCTGATTTAGTAGGTCTAGGGTGCCTTCTTCATTTCTAACAAATTCCCAGGTAATATACTGGTGTGACCATACTCTGAATAACAAAGATCTAATACACTCTGCCACTACCCTAATTGCTCTTCCTAAAATACCATTTACCTTCTGTTATGGCCTCAGGAATCTACATTAACTCTGTGAATCTTGCATAAACATTTAAATTTTATCAAAACTTCATTCTGGACCAATTTGGTCTTTCTCCTAAGGGCTATACTCATTCCAACTCAACTCAGCTCTGCATTTGGCTGGCTGGGTGGGTGGGTGGGTAAAATGTATATATAGTAAAGTAGGCTTTAAAAAAATTCAAATGAGTTTTGATAAATGTATTCACCTATGTAACCAAATCCTCACAATAAGATACAGGACATGGCCATCACACCAACCCTATGTTCTGACCCAGCAGTACAAATACCCTTCCACCTCTCCACTGCCTCCCATCTAAACTTTAATACTCAACTGAGGCACTCCTTTCTTCAAAGCACACCCCAAATTCACTCACATACCTAACTTACTACAGTAGTTCCCCCTTATCCATGGGGCATATGTTTCAAGACCCCAGTGGATGTCTAAAACTGGATAGCACCAAACCCTACATATACTTTTTTTTCCTGTACACACATACCTTTTCACTTACAGGAAGCACTTCATGGCTTCTATGTGGTATATCCAAATTGCCAGCATCATTGCTTTTGTGCTTTGAACACAAGCACTGAGATACGATGGCACTGGATCTGATAACTGAGACGGCTACTAGGTGACCAACAGGCAAAGAACATATACAGTGTGCATACACTGAATAAAGGGATGAGTCACATCCCAGGCAAGACAGGGCAGGACAGTGTGAGATGTCATCGTGCTACTCAGAACAGCACGCAATTTAAAACTTTTAATAGTTTATTTCTGGAATTTTCCATTTATTTTCGGACTGCGTTGGCATATGGGATAAAAGAAACTGCGGAAAACGAAACCCTGGGTATGTGGGGAGCTGTTGTATTTTTAAGACCTAGCCAAGCGCCGTGGCTCACTGAACAAATAGTATATGCCTCACGAGTCTCTCTGCCTTTATTCTTACCTCCCTCCCCAATGTATTATCTACAGAGTAGTCAGAGTGATCTTATACAACTGTAAGTCAAATCAGGCCACTCTCTTGCTTGAAATCCTCCGAAGGTTTAGCAACACACCTGCAACAAATCCAAATGCCTTTTCCTGTGTTCCTGTGTCACTAAGCCCCTCCTTCTCTGACCCCACCTCTTGCTCCTTTCCTCATTAGTTTCTCTGCTCTGGTCACATGAACCTTCTTTCTGGCCCTACAACACAGGGAGATTTTCCCCCTTTAGAGATTCTGCATTAAGGATTCCCTCCACTCTTCCCTACCTACTATATATTACTGTCTACTTCTTGCTATTCAGAGCTCAAAGTTACCTGACCACAAAATATAAAGTATACACTCAATCACAAATCCATCTCTACCACAAATCTTTGATTTTCTGTATAGCATCTGTCATTGTATGTATTTTATCAATGTGTTTACTTGTCCCTTCTCACAAGAATATATGTTCTATGACTATGGTACTTGTTGATAGTGTTAGATGCTGTAACTCCAGCATGTAGAAGTGTCCAGCCCATTACAAGTAGCTGTTCAACAAATGTTGCTAAATATGTTAACATATGTGATGTATATTATGGAAATTATGTCTGTGTACCAATATAAAACATTCTATAAAATTTAAAGAGAATAAGAAAAGTATTGCTAGTCATCAAGCAAGGTAAATCCTTCACAAGAAAGAAACAAATGAAAAGAACAGTTTTAATTTGGGACAAAAATAATATAAAACACAGATAAAGTCGAAGTTTAATTCACATAAAGTTTAATCAGTCAAGTTAATGAAAATATCAAAATGGTTGAGTTAGTTAGTGTATGGCAGCAGAAATTTAACTTTTCTTGCAAATAATACAATATTTGGTGTTTCCATTATTGACAAGTTATGCTGCAGAAAGAGCAATTGCATTGAATCTCAATTCATCAGGGTCCCGTTCCATAAACTTCTTGCAAACTTCTATGGCATCCTATGGGGAAAAAAACGGATAATTTTGACTTTATAAATGTGTTTTACTTACAAACTATAAATGTTTCATATTTTCCTAATTCATACTAATGTTACAGTGCAAACTTTTTTCTAAATAACAAATAACTTAAAATACTTTTAAGAAACTTTTAACCTGAGAATTACATATTCCATTAATTCTAAGTCTCATAATTTGTTCATTAATTTAAAATCTCTAAAATCAAGATCAATATACAAATGATAGTATCTTAGATTCAATGAAATATGAGATATGACGTGTAACTCTTTCAGTACTATTCTTGTCTTTTAAAAAATTTGATACTTGTTTACACAAAGAGCACTGCAAACTTCTTTATTTACTGTAGGTTTTTAACATTAGTTCAAATTCTTCTGTTTTGGGTTTTCTCAAGAGAGCAAGGACAAGGGAGCATCCAAATACAGACAAAATATTATACAAAAGATCTTTAAAGATGTTTTAAACATAATGAGAATATTAATAACATTTAAAATGGGCCAACAAGTTTTATTGTTACCTCTAATAATGTGTCATCACTAGTTTCACCATGGTTAATTGGAAATGGTTTCCGTCCATCTGTAAAAAAATAGTTTAATATTTAGCTGTTTGTATAGAAAATGCACTTTCAACTTCCATTTTTCTCTTCTCACAGTAAGGCAAAGTGAAAAGATATTTAACATAATATATTCTAAAACAGATATTTTAAATGTGGATATTTTTAACATTAAAAGTTATTAGAAACTTACTTCTATGTTTGAAAGCCTAAATTATCTTCATAAACAGAATTTATTAGAAATACATATTGGCTCTAATTTCTTAAAGCAAATATGCAAAAATAAAAAGTCAGTTTTGTTAAAAGTTATAGTCTCACTTTTTACCCTCAGAAATACAAAAAAATTATTTCTTTGTTTTAAAAGCTAGATCAGAAAGCTTTAAGACTGACATGTTTATACCAATGAAAAAAGGTCATCACAAGGTTTATATATTACTCTACTAATTGTGTTCCACCAAAGCAGTAGTATTGAGCAATAATCTAAACAACCTAGGATTACTTTATTGACCACCAAAAATAATTAACCGTAATTATAATCATCTTGAATAAACTAGTATTTTTAAATATTATGAAAAAAGTCTAGAATTATATAAACTCATGTTAACTCAAAGTTAACTGATAACTTTATATATCCATATATAATCTCAGATGTTTTATAAATGGTTCTTCAAGTTCGATCCATAAAACACAATTTCTTACATAATTCCATAGCTTCCACACATGGTTAAAAAATTTTTTTAAATAAAGTTTTGTTATATTGGACAGTAGATAAATGTGAATATTATTTACCATGTTATATGCGTAGTATAATCGTTTAACCAATAAACAAGTATTAATTAAGCAGTTAATACATGTCATGCACTGGCCAGATAGAGTTTACTTTGCAATTATGCAAAACAACTTTCAAGAAAGATTTAATATAATTTTTTAAATCAATATGTATATGTATAGGTATAGGTATATGTAGTGATGGACTTGGACCATAGATACTACTTTTAAAGAAGAATATGAGAAAGCATTAACCAAACTAAAAAGTAAAATTACTTAAAAATGATTTTTCCTAAAAACCATATGCTGTTCTCTTAATCACTATTTTCTAATTCACTAACTCAATACTCTTTTTGTTCAAGGTTTCTTTTTTTTTTTTTTAATTTATTAGGAATCCACATCAAGGTTACTGCCAATTTCCCTTGCAACTACCCATCTTCTTTCGTCTTGTACTTATCCTTACTCTCTGACATCTTAAAGATAATGTCTGTTCTTTAGAACTCTGAAGTTCTTTAAACTCATTTAAAGAATGTAACCTTCAAAGGGTTCTCATTCTCTACCAGCCTTATTGACCATTCTTCTTGCGAAGGAATACCTAAACCAAACAAGATTTCTGATGTTCTTACTTCAAACCAATTTTAAAAACCATTTATGTTCATCTTGGCATGCTGCAAAAGAGGACCGTTCTTTGTACGTAGCTTACCCTTGATATATGTCTTTCCTTCTATTGCTAGTAAACCAGTCAAATTGAGTTTTTTAGACAACTCTTTGCTTCCCATTGAAATGATCAGAGGTTTTTATTCCTGAAATATCTTTTCTAAGTATGTTATTATTTGTTCTATTACTATGTCTCTCATCTTAAAAGCCATCATTACTTTTATAGTCTCTGATTATGGATTATATGTCATTTCTCTGGCCTTTCTGAATTTACTTTCTTGACATCAGTAGAATGTGTCTGGTATGTCTCAGCACTCTGTTTATGTCCTCTTTTACTAGTTATTTTTATTATTCAAAATTCAGAGTAGAAACAAAGCCTCCAGTAATCAGACATCTGAAATTTCCAATCACTTTTACATCTTGGCTCTATGTAGATTTCAAGACTGAATCATGTATCTTTGGAAGCGCTCTGCGCATCTGTTATGTTCTCCCACAGCAATGACTTCTTTCCATTTTAGTCTGATTCCTATGCAAATCACTCTACTAATAGTAGATAACCCTTGAGTATACACTTCTATAAATACCATGTTCTTTCCTTCCCTTGAACCCTTTAGTAGAACTATTTCTTTTTAATAAGGAGTATGATTCTGTTGCCATATTCCACACATAAAACTGATTTAAATTTTACGGACGACATTTATAGCCACAATCTAAGTCATTTCAGAACTCTTCAGTCTTTAAAAAAGGAAAATGAAAATGGCAAGTTAATACTGAAAAGGACTTCATTTTTTTGGTTGTTTCTTTATTATGGCCTTTTTTTAACCTAAGAAGGTCTTATGAAGAAGAACAAAAAGGATTCATGGGTATTATATACCAATTATGAAAAGAATCATAAGAAATTCTCTGTCTATAAGGATCTCTTTGAAACAGTCCCTGAAATAGTCCACATATAGTTACACTTCTTAAAAAATAAGTACAGATATAGGCCAAAATACTAAGTAATTAATCATGGTACTTTGACACATGCCTTCGAAACAACTGTTACCAGAAAATATACATCCTGTAAAGTCTTTTAAAAACTCAGATTTAATACAAAGGGATGATACAAAAGCCTGAAAACTAGTGATACTCATTATTGAACACAAAAACTAGTCATGAATATTTCACTATATTTTAAAACTCATTTCAGAATCAGGATGGAACATCTAGTTGATAAGTAACTCAATAATTTAGTGAAGACCTAAATGATTTATAGGAGTTTCCTATAATGATTTTTACTTAACTGCTTTGCTTAAATTCAAAGGTGGTATGCAAACATTCTTGAATTATAAGTTGCTTGAACACCAAAAAAAATTATTTTTTCTAGTAAAAAGTCTTAATTGGTAAACTTTCATTATGCCAACTCCATGTTATAGGGCAATCAACTAATTTAAGTAAACACAATAAATTGCAAAAGCTTTGTTTATCATAAATACAGACTTTCCCATTTCTCTCCCCCAAATTTTTAAAGTTCTTACCTAATTCATAGAGATGACCATCTACATGAACTAATGCAATAAAATGGAGATCTACTTTTTCATCTATATTTGGTGTCTAGAGGGGAAAAATACATATTATATGTTAGATGTCAAACAAATCAACCAAGTACATGTAAATACAAATAATATCAAATGACATGAGAGAATATTTATCCAAAATAATTCAAGGCTTAAACTTTGATATGGTAGACAAAGAGTGAATATGTATTTACATTTATAACAATGTGCTCATCCATCAACAAGAAAAATGTCAATGAAAAGCACATCTTTCTTAATCTCAACAATCTAAAAGCCTAAAGTTTTGTTCACCTTCAAAGCCCCAGTGCTTAGCACAATGCCTGGTATATAGCAGATGTATAATGCATACATACTTCCTGAATAAAATGAATGCGTGAAGTGATTTCTCTAATTTTGAAATTTGAAATAAAGTTAAAAAAAAATAATAATAGCATAGATTTTAAAAAACTCTTCAAGTTAAGTTTTGAGACATCAGGAAAGTTCTTTATTGACTTGACCTTGATAATCTCATTTTTGAACAATACAATATAGTTTTAGAATTAAAAAAAAAATCTTTATTCATCCTAGATTCAAAAGTTTAAAAAGGCACATATACAGGAAAATAACCCAAAAAGGGGAAGAATAAGGATAACAGCAGATTAAAGTACGATTAACCGTAGCCTGTGATTTTTCTCTTGCTTTCTTAGTGAACTATTTGAAATTAAATTATACCTAGTTTTCATTTGTTTTTTTGCTTACCAAATTCAATTTGCATGAGCAAACTAGTCTATATTTGTTAGAAATTAAAATAATTATTCAAAATGAACACATGGTTAACTGGTTCTGTCTATGATATACAGTAACTACACATTTAAAACTAATATATGTTAGCTATATACTAAATCTAAATGGTTTGAAATGAAATACAATGACTGTTAAATGCCAAGTATAAATTTGAGAAGTGAACATTTTAAAAAGGCATAAAACGAATTATATTCATATTACTTAACATCCTGGAACACAATAGTACCTTACACCCTAAAATGTATATTTTTTCACTCAGAATTATATAACATTCATATAATATTTATGTAGTTGTAATATAAATTTTTCAGGTATGGAAATTGAAAGGCACAGAAGAAACATTATTTTGGATTTACTAAATGCTTCTAAACCATTTACAGACTGAATGACCCATTTAATCTGAGATTATTCTTCAGAGAGTATTTCCCTCAAGTTTATGAATGAGAGAACCACAACAAATATTGATGTGGCAAACTAGCTCTTCCTAACTTCAACTTAAAACTAAAGAATTCAGCAGTTGGCAGGAATCAAAGTTAACTAGTTTTACAGGGCAGGAACTGTCCCTGGTTTTGAGGCAGTCCTTTCCATCTTTGGACAGTTCTGTTAGTGTTATCCTTCAAAATGAGAATAAAATGTTTCCTAGTGTTCTCCAACACCTTATAAAAAGTCTAAGCTCTCTCTTGAATATGATATTTCTTCAAATACTTAAAAATGATGACAATGAGTTCCCTTACTTTCCTGGCCAAATATATTAGTGATTATTCAGTCCACTACCCTCGTTTTACTAAAAATCAGAAGAGAAACCAATTTTTCATGTCTAAACCTAAGTAAGTCTACAAACTTGCAATTCTATTTAAAAAAATTCTTATCCAAGTATTATTCATCCAACTAGGAAGCAGTCTTGTTTTACTCATTTTACACAATTCTCCAACAGGATATCGAGTGTTTTAAATCTTTTAAGCTATTATATTGTCAAATATTATTATTTTAACACCATCTAGTCTTTAAAATAATACATCTTATAGCTTCTATTTTTCATGTTTGTCAGTAAATACAACTGTGCTAGAGATAAAAGTAATATAATTGGAGTCGTAGACCTGAATATATACCTAATCCCTGAGAGCACTGGGTTTTTATCTGTTTTGAGGTCTAAATAAAATACATTAAAGTATTCTATAAACTGTGAAATGTTATCTAAATATTATGTATTATTACAATATTAATATTACATTATCACAAGTGTAAGAAATCACTAAATCCAGTGACTCAAAATTTTGAGTCATTGTACCTTTTATCCAAAAGTACACACTGAAAAATATAAAACCCTGAAGAGGGCATGAGAGGCTTTCAAATTATCATAAAAGATAAAGTAAAGCTTAAAAATTATAAGCCTCCTGTAAAACCTCACTACCTGTTATTAGCCTTCTCCTTTGGTCAATTTCAATTAGTCTGAAAGTCTGAAATCTGCAATTATCCAACTGCTTAAAAATTATTCCACCAAAACAAGAATAAATAAAAAGTAAATTCCAGTAAGTTTCCTATTTCAAAAAGTGACCAAAAAATAACTAATGGCAAAAAACAGAAGCTATAATTGGATCATTTTTGCCTATATTTATACATATTATTTTTAACAGTTCCCTAATATAGAATACAATACTTATCTCAAAGAATCAAAAATATAATAAATAAATTAGATAGAAATTAAATACTAAATATAAAATTAAAATTATAAAAATATATTTAAATTTAATTTATAATTGTCTAGCATTTAATATATACCAGGCACTAGTGTAAGTGCATTGTAAGTATTGACCAATCAATCAATCATCATATAGACCCTACAAGGCAGGTAATATACTCATTTTACTCTCAAGAAAACTGAGGCACAGAAGTGTTAATAAGTAACATGCTCCAGGTCACAAAGCTAGTAAGTAAGTGATGTAATTTGGTTTCAACCTCAGGCAGTGTCATTCTAGAATCCATTTTCTTAACCACGAGGCTATGAAAATATTTATGAAGCTATAAAGCAATGGAATTAATATGGAGCAAAGATCGACAATATATAAAAACACATAAAATGAGAAAAACAATTGTTATGACATGTTCATTTATATTTAGAATATGTTTAAGTACACAGAAATTGATTCATATTTATAATCAATTGTGCCAAAGTCAGAATTTACAAAATTAGAATTTTACTCTGATCGTATAATTTATTTTATATCTCCTACTTTGCCAAACAGTGTATGGCACAGCAGGGAAGCAACAAATATCAAATGATAAATGAATAAAAATGACAAATGCATACTGTGACCCAACGAGGGTAATGAAACAGGAAGACACCAGTTTGCAGATACTCAGAACAAATGAAAAGCTATTTTGATGACCATACTGATATCTGGTGGAAACAGATGTTTAAGGATAAGTGCCAAGACATCGCTTCATAATCGGAGTATAGCTCTAAAAGAGTGAACAAGGGGGAGAAAGGGATGTTTGACACCAACTTTTTTTTTAAGCATTAAATGTATGTGTGATCAAACTTCTGGCTTTGAAAGTCATGACTTAAAGAAGTGTCGAGTTTCTTATAAATGTATGGCATACGGCAAATCTTTCAGATGTAACATTTCTAGGTAGGCTCTACCAAAACACAGTCTTTGCCACTAACAGTGGCATGAGAGATAACATGAGAGATAAGAGCTGTAGTTGCTGAATCCTAAAGTTTATTTCAATTACGAGAATTGTTAGAATTCTATTATCAACCTCAATGTTTAAAATAATTAGCAAGATTACAAGAACAAATGTACTTTTTAATAGTTTGTTACCAGTTTAATAGTTTTTTCCTAAGAAGGAAAAAATCACAAAATCTATGGGAAGCCCGTACCAATTCACAAGGAGAAAATCTTCACCTCCTACTTGGAAAGATGTTTAGAAACTGAATAAGCAGGGAAGATTGAGTCAAGATTAAACCAAGTACCTGAGCCATCTCAGGGAATAAAATAGCTTAGATGAAATACCTTACACCATGAAGGATTAAAGATAGAATAAGTATAGCACCCCAGAGCATGACAAGAGACTAAAGTCATGTTCGGAAACATGAAAAAAAAAAAACAAAAAAACAAAGAGATGGAAAAGAACTCAGAAGGTACACAGCATTTGTTGACCTGAGTCAACTAAATGAAATCAGAAAGATGAAGGGGAAGAGAACATATATTCACTTTAACAACTGATAGGAACTTAAACATTATCATGAATGTCAATCAGTACTCATCGAAAGGCAGGCAAGCTTATGCTGGCAGGCTATGAAGTGGAAAGATGGATGTTCACCAAGGCACTAGTGAAAGTCCAGGTAGACTGCAGAGCACAAAGGTATGCTTGCAGTCTTACTGGAGAAAAGCTAATGGTTGAGTGAACCAAGAGGAAAGTACTTTGAAGACTGAAGAAGTTTAAGAAAAAAATATGGACTGCCCTTGTCACTGGAAGAAGAGATGGAAGATTGACTACACTTACAACAGAATGGAGACCCAAAGATGGTAGGCGTAAGAAGGGTCGCCAGCGACGAAGACGGAGAGATGGACTGGTAGCCTTTGCAGGGTCTACATGGTTACGTTTGACCCAGGGCAGGGATGCATGGTGACACAATGATGAGGCCTTCGTTCTGCAGTGGCTACAATGAGGCTGTGATGAGGATGGCGAGGAGGACTACATAATTAAAAAAGAGAACATTTTACTTAGACCACGTTACTGGGTGATCACTTATTCTTAAAAGCAACGTATGGTCTTACTAGTATTTATATGGTCTAGTACTTTTAATGAACCATAATCTAAAAAAAGATGTAATGAATATTGGTTAAAAGCGGATAAAGTAAAAATATATAACCAACGTTATCAGGTTATATGCCATAGCTTCTGTAAGTGCACATTTAAAATATTTATATATCCTCATTTGAATAGCACAGACTCATGGAATTATTTAAAAGCCACTAAAATGAAATTATTACGTCAACTTTTTTTTAAAAAGGAATGCACACACATAAAACATGTTAACACACATAAAACACACTAAGAATAATGTGTAGAAGAGAACTGTATGGTGATAGGCCCTGGTAAAAGGAACTTGATAGAATAAGCTCTAAGGGAAAAACAAAAACATTTCAAAATATAAAAAGAAATGAAATAAACCCCTCTGAAACTGATTATCTGTATAAACTATCCTCTTTCTTAGGCTGACAAATAAAATGGAAATGATCATGGCCTATTAATAACATTTTTTAGTTAACAACAGTATTAATTAAAATATGTATCACTTATTTTGTGCCAGGCACTCTTTTAAGTACTTTACACATATTAATCTATTTAATCTCCCAGTAACCCATGAGATAGCTACTATAATTATTCCCATTTTACAAATGAATAAGAGCTCATGGAGGGTAAGTAACATAAACAAGGGCACACTGCCCCCACGTGGCAGGGCTGGGATTCAAACACAGGAAATCCGGTTCTAGAATCCAATGATCTCAATTGGTATGGTGTACAGCGTAAACGGACAAGAGGAAGATTTCAATACTAATTTATTGGACCAGAGCCTAATAAAGAGAGAAGTAATTCTCTTAAAATTAGATATTTTTGAGTCACTCTTTCTTTCATACAGTATTGTACCACAAAGCCGAATCTGACCCAAGTCTTCCATAAAAAGAACATGCTTACAATAACTGACTTATGGCAATCCAAATAATGTTGTAATTGTCACCTGTAATATATAACACCACATGAAATAAAAAAACAACTTCAAGCAGTATAACAAAATTATATCACTTGTAATCATAGTGAGAAGCAATAAGAATAGTGATATAAATCCTTGCTTAGTGACAATAAATTACATTAACCATAACCTGCTCTCTTTAGGAAAGTAAAGGAGTTTCCCCTGAATGATTTCTAAGACTTGTTCAATCCTGAAAATTCTATGATCCTAATTATTAGTACTTTTGATCTATGTAAACAGTACACTAACCTAAAATAAAGCTATTGTTGGGATGAGGGCTTAAAAACATGTTTATAAATATGTCATCTGCTCATAATAAAAAAGGGCCAATCAGAAACACATTAATGAATCCCAGACTGTTCAGAGGACTAAACTACCAGATCTGGGATTTGATTTTACCCTTTCAGTTTAAAAAGTTAGCCTATTACTCTTCCATGGGTGCTGGGAGAAGACATGAGACTCTTGGGTCCAAGAAAAAAGACATTTCTGATAGTGCAGCAAAGAGCATGATCATCAGTATGTTTATGTTAATTCACGTGAGGACAACACAGAGGGCCCAGATGGATGGCTGCACACAGAGCAAGCTGCTACAGTAGGGAGACAATGAGTGTGGGGAAACCGATGTTTTATAGCAAGCAGTGAGCAAACCTGTTCTTTCTTCAGAAGCAGACGTTACCTCACCCGTCACTATTGCCTACTGTGAGTAAAGCAATTTCCAGTTTCAAGTATAATGCTTTCATGGCCCTCTTCTTTTGCCATTTTTGAAGAGCCTTTTAAAAAACTTTTATTTAAAAAAAATAATTTCAAATTTATTGTTATGAAAACAAAAAAACCTAGATTTGCCTATGACATTTTACCCTGATTTGCTTTATCTTCTTTCTTGCATGCCTCTTTATCTCTCTTCTTCACTCTGTACATAATTTTTTCCTAAACCATCCAAAGATAAGTTATACATATCATAGCCCTTTACTCTGAAATACTTGAGTTTTTCCTAAGACTAAGAGAATTGTCATAGCAGTAATTATCACCTTTATAATTTTATACTGATAGAATACTTTTATCACCTTCATAATTATATACAGATATAATACTTTTGTCTAATCTTCCATTACATTTCAATTTGCACAGCTGACCTGTTCATGCTCTTTGTAGCATTTTCCCTCAGGATTTAATCAAGGAACAGGTATTGAATTTACTTGTCATGTCATTTTACCATTCTTTAACCTGGATTATTTCCAACAGTCTTTTATGCATAAACACATAGCTCACTTCACTCATTTTCTAATAAAGTTTTCTACATTAAAAATCATGCTCTCTGTGAATAGACATTTTTATTTCTTCTTTTTAACTCATATGCTTTACTGCATTGGCTAGGACCTCTAGTACAATAACAGATTTCATTGATTTTTACTTCATATTTATTATTTCTTCCTTCTGCTTGCTTTGAGTTTATTTTGTTTTGTTTTTTTTCTACCTTAAGGTAAAAACTTAAGTCATTTCTCATATAACCATTAAATGCTATAGATATTTCTCTAATGCCCACTTTTTCTTTTTTACTATAAGCATTTAATGTTATATATTTTTCTCTAATATTTGATTTTCCTACAATCTAAAAATTTTTTAATTTAAAAAAATTTTTCAATCAGCTCAAAATGTTTTCTAATTTTCTTTATAACTTCTTTGATCCATGGGCTATTTAGAAATGTACTCTTAATTTCTAAATATTTAAGGATTTTCCAGATTTTTGTTCCTGTTACTAATTTCTAATTTAATTGCATTATAGGTAGGAGATATTCTTTGTATGATTTAAAATTTTTAAATTTGTTTATTTTCTTATCCAGAACATGGTCTCATCCCATATGCCATTGAAAACAATAATCAGCTATTATTGAATGGAGTTTTCCCTAAATCTTAATAGAGCTAAATTGTCCGATAATATTGTTCAGGTCTTCTACGTTCTTACTAATTTTATGTGTCTATTTGTCCAGCCAGTTATTGAGATGAGTGTTGAAATCTCCAGCTATAATTGTAGATTTGTCTATTCTCCCTTCAGTTTTATAGGTGTTCACCTCATATTTAGAGGCTCTATTTTTAGCTTCATATATAAACTTTGTAATGTGTATGTATTCTTGGTGAACTGACCTATTTTTTCTTATGTAATGTCCTTCTTTATCACTGGTAATATTCTTCATTCTGAAGTCTACTTCATCTAATGTTAATATAGTTATCCCAACTTTTTTTTTTTTGATTATACATCTTTTCTCATTCTTTCCATTTTAATTTTTCTATGTTTTTATATTTCAAGTGAATTTCTTATAAAGAACATATAATTGACTCTTGCTTTTTATCAATATGATCTTTCAATTTGTGTTTACATTTAGACCATTTACATTTTAATTATTAATATAGTTGTATTTAAAATGTCGTCTTGCCAGTTCTCTACTTTTTCCATCTGTTCTTTGTTCTTTTTCTGCCTTTTTTGGATTATTTTAATTATTCTATTTTATGTGTACTACTGTTTTATTGTTTATACTTTTTATCTTTTTTAGTAATTGCCCTAGAATTTATAATATATATCTTTAGTTATGGTGTACCTTCAAATAATATTATACTACTTCATTACATTACAGGAGAATTATCCAATTTCTTTCTTCTGTTCTTTGTGCTATTATCAGACATTTTACTTTTATATATGCTATAAATTTACAGTACACAGTTACTAATTTTTATTTAGCTAGTCAATTATTTCTAGAGCAATTTTTAAAAGAACAAAATTTATTTTATGTTTACCTTCAATTGTTCCATTTCCAGTGCTCTTCTTTTTTTTTATAGATCCAAGTTGTATTACAGGTAAGCTAGTAATGAATATTCCCAGGGTTTGTTTGTGTCAAGGTCTTTATTGCTTCTTTATTTTTAAAAGATATTTTTGTTCTATTGAATTCTTTTAGAACTAAAAATGTTGTTCCATTGTTCTGGCTTGCGTAACCTCTGATAAAAAGTCTGCTACAATTTTTATCTTTGTTCTTCTGTATCTAATATGTCTTTTTCCTCTGGCTGCCTTCAACATCTTATAGTTTGTTGTTGTTGTTGTTTAATTACAATTGATATTCAATATTATATTAGATTCAGGTGTACAGCTTAGTGGTTAGACATTTGCATACCTTACGAAGTGTTAAGTCTAAAACGCATCTGACATCATACAGTTATTACAGTATTATCGACTAATTCCCTATGCTATATTTTACATCCCCATGACTATTTTGTAACTGCCAATTTTTACTTCTTAATCTCTTAATAAATTGATTTTAAAAGTAAAAAAAAATGAGGCTAAAAACAAAAATGATTTAGGAGGTACATTCAATAGAACTTGGTGACTAAAGTATGTACACTTTGCTTTACATTGTGGCTGTGATGATCTGAGGTTTTCATTCCCCATGATTTTTTATTTTTATGATTCAATTTGGATAAATTCTAATGATTTATCTTCACATTTACTGATTCTTTCTTAACTCTGTTTAATCTATTGGTGAACTCATTAAAAGCATTCTTCATTTCTGGTACCATGTTTTTAATTACTAGAATTTCTATTTGATTCTAATAGTTTCTAACTCTCTGTTCATATTCCCCATCTGTTGGTATATGCTGTCCACTTTTTCTGCTTGAGCCTTTAACATATTAATCATAGTTATTTTAAATAGCATCTAACATTTCCAACATCTGGATGACATCTGAGTCTGATTCTGTTGACTGCTTTGTTTTGTGACAGTGTTATTTTCTCATTTCCTTGTCTAATAATTTTTGGTTAAAAGCCACACATCTAGTGTAGGAGCATAAAGGCTAAAATAAATAGTATTTATGGCTGGAAACAGGTATGCCTCTTCTGCTAAGCTTTTAGTGTGTAGAGTTGAGTCGATCTAGTCAGGAGTTGTGATGTATGGGTTTTGTTTTTGCTATAGTTACCCTCCTACTTAAAATTCACTTCACATTACCTTGTGCTTATGGTAGGAGTTGGATTGATGGATGCTTTCATTTTCAGTGTTCTTGCTCTACTCAGTTTTAGGCTTGTATTTAGAGCTCGTGCCACACAAAAAAAGTCTCTCTTCATGTTCTTAACCCATCCCTTGACTTCTGATACATGATTTTTGGTGCTTGCTGATCTAATGATGGGAAGGTGGAGGCATCCTTGTTGATCTAGTTCAGCCTACATGATGGCAGGCTATATCAAGAATAAGGCTTTCTAAGGTATCTTTCCCTCTCCATTGATTTCTCATAGGAGTATCCTGACCCTCCCCTGAAGGGGTGGATTTTATCTGTTCCTTTCCCCAGGTAAGGTTTTCTGTCTCTGTGTCTTTAGGTTTTACTCCACAGGGGAGAAGAATCCAGACCTGGTACCTTTCCCAAAGTAGAAGCTGCTGCCTTCCCACAGGCCTGCAAGTTAGGGCTCTTTTCTGCCTTGTCCCCAGTCTACCTTATAATATTATTCCTTACTTAGATGTACCATTAATACATTATTGCATCTTTAGGTTGTTTCTAGTTTTATACAATTATAAATTACGCTGTGGTGAATATGTTCACATAGGTATGTAATAATAATACAATAATAATAGCTAACACTGAGTGCTCACTATTGTGCACCAAATGTTATAGATCTATATATCCTCATAATAATCCTATAAAATAGATATTATGATAATTCTTATTTAAATATAAAATATAATTTTTGCCTACATACTATCAGGTTATCTGTGGATGATTTTAGCCCTCTTCTTGCTCATATTTTCCAATGTAAACTTATATAAGAGGAAGAAATAAAAAAAGAAAGGATAAGTTTGAAATTACACCCTGCCAAATGAGTTACATGTATCAAAGTTTGTGTGGGGTGTGTGTGTGTGTGTACCTGGCAAATGTTCCAGAACATAAAAAACAGGATTGTACATTACTATATCATGACTGTTCTACTTCTAACTATCTTGTAAAGCTCTTAGGCATGGAAAATTTTTAGCCACTATCTTACTGCCTGAGCACCAGCATACTAAGTATTGTTGTTAATAAGTAAATTAGTATGTTGAAATGTTAAATATTAGAACCAATAATTCTATATTTTTAATGTCAGCATATTTATTTTTACCTCCTAATGCTAAATGAATACAATGTATACATACTTTCTCCAACTTTACAATTTGTAAAAAATTTTAATTCATAATATAGACATAGTGTACATCATATATATTTTAAATTCCAATGGAAATTTATATGATAATTCAGGAAAAGAATTTTGAGTAATATTTCAATAGATAAAAGGACTCTGATATGAAATATGCTATTATGGAATATTAAAATTTCTACATTTTCTTCTTGGCCTTATAAAGATCAAAGAGACACTAACTTTTACATTTTCCTAATATTAGCTGTCAATACAGTTGCTTAGGTAACTAACTTAGCCTTGCTTTCAAATACAAAAATTTAAACTGTGAGGTGAGTATCCAATTTTCACATTTTGCTTTTTATACTAATTAGAAAAGATCGAATATCTACAATTTATTCTTGAGTCTTTCAGAAGAGTCTTAAAATACGACTTCACTTTCTACAGTATCTGAATAAAGAACTCAGTTCCTCAGCTTTTCAGTTCTGGTAGAGAAATCAAAAATTGCTAAAAATTATGTATTTCATTAAAATTATTAACAACATCAATGTTTTCCAGGACTTTAACACCAAACCTGTGCCCCCTCTGCTTCCTGTTTGGGTGTTGCAACAGTATGACATAACTGCATATACATCACTTTATATGTAATATAAACCTATCTCTTCATAACAGTTTGGAAAAACATAGAATAGGCTTTTCAGAAACTCTAAGAATTTTAAAAGTAGATGAAATGTTTTGCTCTTCAGAAAGAACTCTAAGGAATTTAATAAGTTATTTTTGCATGGAGGAATTAGTTCCATTAATTTAAAGAGATTTTTAAGCATTCTGATTCTGACTTAAATCCTCTCAATTAAAAATACACACACACACACAGAGTGAGCTATGTGAAACAGTTTGTAAGGATCAAGGCAGCGTTGGGTTCTTTTCAGAAGCACAAGGACTTGGTTGACTTGCCTGAAGCCATGTAACTATGCCTGTTAAAACCAGAGGCTGAACTCGTGACTCCTGAATCCAATTTCAGTGTTTTCATTACATATAAAACCAATCACCCATCAGCTGTTAACTAATCTAATTCATAGAGGCAAATCTATTACTATCCCTATTTTTATTACTCATACACTATTCAAATATTTCTATTTTTCAAGTGTATAACTGGTTCAAAACAAAACAGAAAACAGAATACCCAGGTCCTGAAAGGCCAAATTATTATTCCTTCACCATTAGGGTGCATGTCACTTTGTACATGTAAAAATGAGTTAACAATTCTTTAAGCTATTTAATAATAACAAAAAAGAAAAGAAAAGAAAAGAAAAGAAATGCCATGAAGGCTAAAAATAAATTAATCAAACCTTTAATAAAAAGGTAGAGGGACTGCGTCTGTCTAAAAAGCCAACTCATTTTTCCTTCAGTTAATGTACATGTCTCTCTGCATATAAAAAAATGAAGACCTTAGTCTTTTAACTATTTAATAACTACAGAATCAGAAATGCTGTACAGACTAAAAAGAAACAATACAGACCTTTAAAAAAAAAAGGAACAGAGGGTTGGCCTAAAAGTATTTCTCTATTAAGATATCAAGTGTTTGGAAGGTTATTCTAAATGCTTAACTCTAAATTATTCTAAAATGCTAAAATAAGTAGATCTTGGCTTATATCTAAAACATTTTCTCATTTAAATGGGAATCTTGTTATTAAGAAAAAATATCATTATAACCACGTAATTTCCTGGACATAAAGGGATCATTAATTAGCTGGTGGATACTTAAAATAATTACTGTTTTCCAAAATATACATAACATGATTACCAAAAGACTGTGGTTGGTTTATGGGTAGGATTGTATGTTTAAAATGTGGAAAAATCTACTGCTGAACAAGAGCTACCTTTGAAGAACAAAGCACAACTCTGAATATTCATTTGTAATTCATTACATATTTGTATTAAATTATTAGTTCCGTGTAACTTTGCTTTCAGGAAAAAAATATTTTAAATTAAAAAAAATCTCAGTTTCTTTATTTTTGTTTCGGCAAGTTGATATATCTATACATTTTGTTGCCAAAGGGCAGTACCTACTAGCTGTGTATCTTTGGACAAGTTAGTAATGGTTAGTTTTCAAGTTTATAAAATGGGGTAATACCTATCTTAAGGAACTGAGAAGATTAGTATAATGCCTACCACATAAGATGTGTTCAGTAAAAAATAACCATCATTATAAGATGACACATACTTTCAAAAGCAGTGAGAATTAAGTTAAATATCCTTAGAAAAAACTGATAAGCACCTCAATATCCATCATATTTACCTATAAGTGACACTAAAGAATAGTCAAGACTGACACTGTAGCACCCAAAAATGATGCCCAATATTTCCAGGAATGCCAAGTATCTCACGGTGAGATTATTTAAGCTTGAGTACCTATAATATTTGTGGATTTCTAGTAGAGAAAAATGTGCATGTTCTTCATAATACCCTCTTCTCTTTACAAGGTAGAAAAAGAATTAAATACTGAAAATGATAAAATTGAACCTTTTAAAAGAGTTTAAGCTTATTAATCATTAGAAACCATGATTCTTTTTATTGACCTGTTGATAAAATATGCACTTGATCATGACAATTAATTTTAAGTTATGGCCATGTACTTTCATTGCATGTGCTTTGACTTTAGAAATACCAGTCTAAAGAATGACAAATGGAAAGGAAAAAAAACCAAGAACTTCTCTATAGCTGCCAAATGCTATGAAACGAAGTAAAATTACAATGTTTCTACATACATGTATGAGGACGTGGGTGTGCACATATATGAGAACATGTACACACATATAAAATTTTAAAAGTTACAAATCAAAATTATAAATTAATTCCAAATGGATTTCTGTACATTTTCAAGTAAATTTCAGTATAATAATACATCGGACTATGTGAAATTCAAGATCCAAGTTTACAATAGGATTCATGCAAAAGATGCAAACTTTCCTGCAGAGCATCTATGTTCAGTTGGCAAAGAAGTCAAAGTAAAACATGGGCTTGGCATCAAAATACACAAAATACCATTACATATTCCATGGAAAATCTGGATAATGGCAAATTTCTTCATTCTGTTCACCTAATAAATCAAGATGCCTACAGATTACAAGATACTCTTGACTTTTTCCCTTACTGGTTTAACAACTTTCTTTTCTCACTTCCATTCATAATTCTCCATGTCAGAAATCGCTGTTAATATATAATGGCCTATATCTCTACATGTTACATACATTAAATTAATTTTACAATCATTAAGCTGGCCAAACTTCGTCTCAGAAATTTTAATCTTTTTATAATCTGAGAGTAACCCTAAATAAGATTCTCATTTACTACAAACGAAAAAAAAAAAATCTTAAACTCTAACACAGCCCTCTGCTTTGGAAAGTTGTAATTTAAAACCAAACAAACACAAAAACTCATCATCCTCAAAAAATAAAGATATTTTTAGATATAACAATTACATCTAGTTAGATCTAACAGAATAAACTGATGAGTTCAGGCTATGAAATTTCCTTTAAAATAGTAACAGTTTAATAGCTCCATTTTAAAAACTCTGATATTGGAAAAGAAAAGAAGAATCAAAAGTTAAGATAAAGAAAGAAGGAATAAAAAATTTTTAAAAAGACAATTTTGACCCATTTTAGGACAAAACATTTGTCAAGGAAAAAAGTGTAATAGGATGGAGTAGTAACTACAGTCTTACCCTTCCAACAACTAATTTAATCAATTTTTACATCATTTTTAAAGCAATATTAGATAAAGAACTGATTACATGTATGGAGTCATGGTGTCAGTGCTTGAAAGTAGAGGAACAAAAAAATATTTCAATATTATTTTCCCCACTATTACCGATCCTAATTGTACTCCCTTGTTAAAACTCAGCTCTCCCATTCAACTCCACACATACTCTTTAAATATGCCTGTATTAAAAAAATGATATGCAAAAGAAATGACAATAAAAAAAAAAGATAGAGTGACAGAGGCAAAAAGATAGACATTCCAGAGCATTTCTCAATTCTAAGAAATAAAATGAAGTTGACCCAAAAGATTTACCTTAAGTCTTGTTAGAATGAAATAAAGAAAATGAGGTATGAAGAGTGAAAAAAAGAAAGATCATAAAGTTGAAATTTCAGATTTCTTGGAAAACTGGACTATACAGCTTAAAATAAACAATACATCTTAACTATGATACTAACATAATTGAAATAACTAAAACTATATTTCAGAGTAAAATGAAGCCATTCAAACTACACTTATGCATCTAGTGAAGAGGAAATTTGACATTATTTTCCTCCACTGACAATTTGTTTTGATTGGGCCAAAGAGCCCACTAGAGACGCCCCCACACACATACACATGAATGCACGCAAGTACACAATGTATCTTTAATTGTGTATACATATGTTTGAACACATAATTGAAACCAGTATTTACCCACTGGTTACCCAAAAAATCATATAAACCTTCTCCTATGGGATGACACTAACTGAAATAGATTATATACTTCACTGTAGATTAATTACAATTTAATTTCGTGATTTAAAGTCATATCATAAACTTTTACAAAAGATCTTTGGATGATCATTAGAAACCAAACATATTATTTCCCTCTATCAAACAAGCCAAATATTAAAAACAGAATTAAACAATGGCAAGGGCTATTTTTGAGGCTATCTTGTCTGAAGTTAGATCCTTGAAGCCACAAAACTACTTCTTATTCATCTATGTGCATAAAGCCCCTAGCATAGTACCTGGGATAGTAAGTGCCCAAACAAGTTACTTGGTTGATCAAACGAAAGACAATTTCAAAATATGTAACAAGAACCTTAAAAACATTCATTTCTTTGACTCAAGGTAATTCTACCTAAAAGAAACTATCTTAAAGAACCTAGAATAAGTACATGTATAACAAAGATATTCAATGAAATTAGATTTTTGACTTGAAAAACTGAAAGCAATCGAAACATCAAAAGTTAAGGAAATTGGAAAGTAAATTATGGTTCATTCACATGAGAGTATACAACCATGAATCATTATTTATTAACAGGTTTTAATAAAACAAGAAAATGTTCATGATAAAATATTAAGAAAAAAAATCCCACAAAATTAATTTGAACTGTTTAAAAATAAATTTAAAAAGATTCAAAGTAAATAAACATAAATGCTAAAAGTATTTTGTGCTATATTTTTCATACTGGCATGTGTATTTAAAAACAGAAATAAAACAATTGTGCTAGTTTTTATTATTTTTCATTTTTATTACAAACTTACAAGGAAGATCCTGAGCAGTATGTGTAATAAATTTATTGTTTTTATAAAAAAGTTAAATAATAAATCATCAGGAGATCTCTATTCATATCTGAGTTGGCACCTAGATTAATATGTACAAAACACAAACTTTAAAAATTGTTTTTTTAGATAAGTATCTATTAAGTAAGGCAAATAAAATACTCTTTTGGATTTTTTTCCTTGCCTTCACATTTGACTTGCAGATTGCTTCCATTATTCCACTGATATCTGTTCATAATTTAAAAAGCATATAATTTAATTTCCTCATATCCTATTGCTGTTCTTTCATTTTTCCAATCTTAAGTGAAACATGAAAGCAATAACTTTCAGTATAGATTAATGAAGCACAAGTAAGGTTGGCTACTGTCCAAATTTCTGAACAATCATGGTGGGATGGGGAAAAACATACAAGTAAACAATTACTCTAGAGCAGCATGCTGCAGCGAATCCTATATTTTCTACTGTACTTTAGTGGCTCGGCTTACTGATCTCATTTAGTATGCTCATCTCTGCATACAATAAGGCTTCTGACTACTCCATTCCCATGAAAATGTTCTGACAGAGAATATCAATGATGTGAGTGATGACTGCCACTGCTATTATACTGTTTGTTATTACTAGCTCCTCTTCCTCTACCCACTGCCTTAACCCTTACATGCCTCAGGGGTTTGTTGTGATCCACCACTACTTTCCCTCTATAGAAATCTCAAGGTTATAACTATTAATCAAATACACAAACTATAGATAACTCCCCAGAGCTTTAGACTCCATAACCAACTCCAATACTACACAGATGGCCCATAAACTCACCTTAAACTCAATATGCTGAACACTTAACACACAATCTTTGGTGGCTCCATATTATCTATAAAATCCAAGCCACCCCTTGATTTGGCTTCACCCTATTACTTCAGTTTCATCCTCTACCATTTTTCTCAATGCTTAGCAAAATAAAATTACCACTTAATTTTTATCAAAGCCCCACTAAATGAATGCCAGACACTATTCTAAATACTTTATATGATTAAGTCATTAATCTTCACATTATTCCTATAAGGTACATGTTATTATCTTCATTTTATGCTGAGGAAAG